>PQWD01005338.1:0-104235 GCA_019425675.1 Leucinodes orbonalis | reverse complement strand
GCGGTGGCTCCATGGTGAGGACTGTTGCTCTCCTACCGGGATGGTTGAGATTCAAATCCCACCACGTACCAATGTGATTTCGAATTTTCGAAATTATATGTATATTAATCGGATGCTCTTACGGTGAAGGAAAACATCGTAAGGAAACCTGCGCACGCCTGTGAAGAAATTCAAAGGTTGTGTGTGAAGTCGTCCAACCCGCACTGGGCCCGCGTGGATGACTAAGGCCTATAACACCCTATACGGGTAGGCTCGTGCCCCTCGGTGGGGACGTTTAATGAGCTGATGATGATGAATTGTAAATAAATATAACCTAAAATGTTTGTTTGTCCACAGCACGTACAGCCCAGGATTTAATTGCAAATAACGGTAACGAAATAGTGATGGAGATCGGGCCCCCAGTCATCAAGGCTATCGTCGATAAAATCGTTGAAAACATCAACCACTTCTATAAAGCTGTTCCCATTGAAGAACTGACTCTTAATTAATAAATTATGCTATTTTTTATTCTTATTTTTAAATGATTATCCTAATTTTTAGCGCATAGGTCGCAACACATTCAAGTTGTAGCAGCACAGAATCTAGTAAATGGGACAGCGTTGTCGGTAGCTGTCATTAAATGTTACTGCGTAAAGTTTTTGGTAACCTGAAAATAACACACTGGGCAATTTATCCTCCATTTAAAATGCTTCATTTAAGATGTTCAGCATCTCGGCAAGCGCTATTGAAGATTTTCATCTATTGGCGTTAACACCTAGTCCAGTCCAATTGTCATTTCTCTATATATTGGTGACTAGTTATGTAAAATTGGTTAATAGCTGTCTTTTATATTTTTTTGTTAATTACGCTTATAAGAACTTTGGCTTATGAATCAACTCTGGTCCTTTAAGCCAACAACCATTGCGTTGGTACTGAATCGGGGATATAGCATCCTTCAGTAGCCATCGAGCCGTACAGGGCGTTCTACGATACGCTTGCCATGACGTAGTCTCCACTCCAGAACTCGTTTGCACCAGTGGCCATAGGTACTGTGACATACGTAAGCAGCCCACTGCCACTTTAACTATCTGTTTCAGAGATCTGTGTCGATAACTTTAGTTTGTTCAATAATAACCTCATATCTGATTTGATTTTAGAGAAAAACCCTAGGTAATTCTATTGCCCATTGAGTAACTTTAAACTTATGAAATTCTGCAGTCCGTGTCCATGTCTCAGCTTTGTATGTAATTACGGATAGGATGCATTGGTCACTTGTTTCGAATTTTGAGTAAATCATTTCTCATCACAACATATTCAGTGTAACCATTAGAATTCCTTGTTAATAAAAGCATTGCCAAATCAAATAATTATTAGTCCTTAAGCGTCTTTGAAAACGTTGTAATGCAACTTAAGTTTTTATGTACAAGTAATACAACGAACCTTTGCTAAGTAATGACCGCCATATGTCAACCAAGACAAATGACTGAACGTGTTCTAAACGCACATAATAATATCAATCTTTAATTCAAGACAACCCAGTAAATCGAAACTGCAATGAATTACTGGCAAAATTTACATTTTACTTACAATGGTTTTTATTTTGCATGATATTTGTTGCAATGAACTCATCAGTAAGGGATAAATAAAATTATAATGCTCAGTAATGAAAGCAGTATATTAAGTCGCTGAAATAAAAAAGCTTCCATTGATTATTGATTTATAAAATAATAATAAAAATAAATTAAAATTATAATATGGATTCTACATAAATGATAGACATACTAATATATATTTATTTGTTATTACGTATATGTAATATACATACATAGAAAACAGCCAGACCAATACAAACAGACCAGTTCGTGCACACAAATGTTTGTACTGACCGGGGACCGAATCCGGAACCCTCGGCGTAGGAGCCGACGTCTCAACCATTACACTAAAAAGATCGTCTATATAAGTTTTATTTATTTTCAAAAAAACAATGCAAGTTCCATATTATTTACATTTCAGGCTTATTCACATACAAATTAATTTTATAAATAAAATAACAAATGTAATTATTCATTACAAAAATTGTAATATATAATAAAATTGGAACTTTAAGGACCGATTCTTTAGCAGCGGCCATTGCACTAGGCTATGTAAACAATCTAAGCCTAAACCAACCTCAACGTCCTGCGATGACTCAATGACGAGTATTGTAGAAAAAGCACGAGGCCGAGGAGATCAAAGACACTCAAAAAGCCAGCAATGTTATTGCTAAAAATCCGTGGTCATAGTGTTTTGAAGTGCAGTAAGCGTAAAGTAAGATTTTATGTAAAATGAGACGTCTATCTATTCAACCTATCGCAGTCCACTGCTGGACACATGTCTCCTCCATTTTGCACCAGTTATCCCGGTCCTCCGCTTTTCTTATCCAGCTTCTACCAGCGGCCTTTCGCAAGTCGTCGGTCCATCGGGCCGGAGGGCGTCCTACGCTACGCTTGCCGAGACGCGGTCTCCACTCCAGAACTCGTCTGCTCCAACGGCCATCGGTTCTGCGACTTCGTGACCAGCCCACTGCCACTTCAACTTGCTGATCCGGCGGGCTATGTCGGTAACTTTAGTTCTTTTACGGATTGGATCATTTCTGATGAAAAAATGAGACGCAAGTATTGTCATTCACTAAATGATAGACTCGGTGCAGAGTCGTCTCGGTAGGTACCAATGCAGTGCCACATATCGTCCCGTTGATCAAGAGTGATTTGCACTTTAGCTGTGTTTCGGGGCGAGGGCATAGTAGCTAGTGAAGATTACCGAGTATACGAGCAAGAGACCTAACATCTGTCGTCTGGAGTGTCGGGCGCAAGGCAGTGTTGACGGAAATAAACTGCCTACTATTTATTATTATTAATGAGTTGATGATGATGATACAAACTACATGGAGATTTGTCGCAACACAGGAGTGAACTCTATAAATAATACAGTAAATACTTGTAAATCTAGCTAGAGAAGGCAACAAAATGATGTTGATGACGATAAATGATGTTGTAAGACTTTAACCTTAAAAAATATATATGAGGGGTTCAATAAATGTTTTAGCGCAGAACAGCAAAAAGCAAAAAATGACCAATATATTTTCAATGCCACAATAGGGCATTGCAAGCTTGTTTGCTAATGCAGGTAATTGTGTACCTCAAGCAAGCAAAACAAAAAGTATTGACCTTATTATATATGAATATATAAGATGAAGATTCAATTTGCACTGCAGAGCTGTGAGATACAGACTTCAAGATTTTTGACGTGAAGATATAAAAATGTATTTGAAGATATTCGCTTACGTTTTATGTCTATTAAGTGTCATCTATGCAGCTAAAAGCAGTAAAGGTAACTTATTTTTAAGTGATATTACAATTTTTCATTCTATTTACTTATGATCTTATGAACGATAAAAGCATTTAAATTAAAATTTAATTAAGTATTATGCCTTAAGTAGTATCATATATAGTGATAGTATAAATAAATAATGTTTATGCATATATTTCGTTGTTATTAACTGTAGTTAAAAATAATTGTCGTTTATATTTAGTTACTAAAAGAATATTGTATCTCTTCATTTCACAAGGTGTCTTCCCTTTCAATGCATGAGCTATAAAAGAGAAATGAGTGAGATCTTATACACGGTATTAGTAAATTAATTTAAATTAATGGATTATTTAGTCACACTATTACACAAACTACCACAGATACCTTGTCTTCTTATGTGCTAAGCCTCCCCGGAGGACAGTCTGACTAAATTAGTTCAAGTATTTGTTTTCCTTTGTCAGTACCTTTTCGAGTTTACTTTAGATTTTTCATTCTAGTAAATATCATGTTTAACATTTTTATTATCATTATAGCACCCTACATAACTAAATGTTTTGGAGGTGATTCGGAATGTATAAAGAAAAACACAGTGAATATGATCCCGATCCTGACAGCCGGCATCCCAGAGTTTGGAGTAGAAACTATGGACCCGATGTACTTTAAGAAAATTGACGCGAGCACACCTCTATTGAAACTTGTGATCAAAGACGCTCAAGTGTTGGGTTTAAAAAGCTGCGTTGTTAATAATATTAAGTAAGTTCTAATGGATTAACGTAAACATTTTAGATATATAAAAACTTATATTTGTACGAAATAACAACCTTTTAAAATAAAAGAAATTCTCAAAGCAATGACAGAATACAAGTTTATATGCATGGTATTATTAAGTACTGATATATTAATTCAAGGAAACATGGTCCAAGAAGAAGTAAAAAGAAAATTAAAATTTATCAATTTATTTACAATAACAAGTGTGTCAACATGAATTTTGGAATACACATTAGTTTTAATTTTGGTTCATATTTATTTTCTCGACAGAATTGGTTCGTCAAAATTAAGGGTACGTGAAAGATTTGTTTCCTGATCGTTTTAAATTATTTGAAATTTCAGGCATGACACAGAGCATTTGAAAATATACTTGACAATCCAATGCACATTAGATCTTTCTGGAAAATACGCCATCGATGGTCAAATCCTGTTTTTGCCGCTCAAAGGCAAGGGAAATACGCATATCAAACTAAGTGAGTCCTTTGTTTAAACTGATTTATTGGAATAGTAAAAAGTACTGATATCTTAATATTTATATATGGATACATAGCGTCGGTGGCTCATTGGTGTGGACCGTTGCCTTAAGATCTGAAGGGTACAGGTCCAAATCCCGACACGTACTAATGCTATTTCAAATTTTCTAAATTATATTATGAACGTTTAACCGACGTCCTTACGGCGAAAGAAATCATCATGAGAAAATCTACGAAGAGATCCAAAGATTATGCGTCAAGTCAGCCAATCTGCACTAAGCCCGCGTCGACAACTAAGGCCTATACACGCTTAACGGGCTCGTAGGCTCGTGCCCCTCGGTGGAGGCGTTTAATAAGTTGATGATATTACATGTCATACATTATGTTTTATATTAAAAACCATATGTTTTGAGTTAATTGATTAAACAACATTTCTGCTACTTCTATTACATTCTGGGATAAAATTGCAAAACCATATACGAATTTATAAACTACCACAATCATAATCATCAAGACCTCTCTTCATGTGTTTGATCATTGAGCGATTTTGAACCGTAATTTGTCGCATTGTGGTCCGATTTTACATACGTTTTGGCAATCCACCCGATCCGCCTTCACTATTCGGTAAGAGGGGTCCCAAAAATTTCATGCTGCTATAAATTGCTACACATAAAAATACTTCATATTCCAGGAAAAGCAGAGTTGGAATTAGTAGCTGATATCATTGAAAAAGCTGGTGACGATGGAAAAACACATTATCATATAAAAAGCACAAAGTACACGTACAAATTGAATGAGAAAGTTGACTTTGATATTGATAACCTTTTTAGTGGTAATGAAGCTTTAAGTAAGTATAACTAATTCTTTCATCTATTTATTTTGATACTGCCTTATTGGACTATCACGTCCGTATCCCACGTAGTAATAGAATGAATCTTTACCTTCCACTGATTCCTGCTAATAGCTATAAATATATATTTTGGTAACAACCCTCACTCACAAGTTTTCATAACAACAATAGCTTCGCCATTGAGTCGAAATAAATTATAATGAAAAAAATTAATGATGGTAACTAGCTTTTATTTGTTATTTCATTTGATTATATATTATCGAATATGATATGGAGATTGTTGATTAAATTAATTTAATACCATTTAAGGAGGATCTATGTCAAAATTTTAGAGTTTTAGTTTTTTTCTACATGGCCTTACCCTTTAGCCAGGACCTCTTTCTTCATTCGGTAAATGAACTTTTAGTAGGTAAACTTACCTACTAAGACTATTTAGCCAATAGGCCTAAGACAAGGTTGTCTTAGACATATTGGCGTTAACAAATACATTCCCTTGCTTGGGCACGTTTATATTTGGCCATACAACGCGGGACTGTTGCCAGCCAGCCTTATGGGTACTATGTAAGACCAGGGAAAGCGATTTGTATCACTGTGTGCATAAATGATTTTAAAAAATTAACTGTTAACTAAAATTAATAATTCATTTTCTCATCCAGGTACAGCAGCCCGTGAAGTCATAAATGCAAATTCCAATGAATTAATTCTCGAAATATCTCCTCCAATGGTGAAACAAGTATTTAACAAAATAATTGATAATATTAATAACTTTCTGCGAGCAGTACCAAAGGAAGATCTAACATTGGATTAAAAATAAACAGTTACAGCTTTTTCAATAACTCTCGTTTTATTTTTATAATCTATCTTTTAGACACAAGTGAAACTAAAGCTAGGTTTTGTTTTTTATATATATTAAATGAATGACATATCAGGAACCTACATTAAACGAAATTTATTGTAAACTAGCTGTAGCCCGCGGCTCGTGTTAAGTATTATTATTTTTCATCCCCTATTTTATCCCCATAGGGGTGGAAATAATCAAAATCCTTTTTTAGTGAATGTCTACGTAATAGTAACTTTATGTATGCAACTTTTCAGTCCAATCGGTTTAAAACAGCAAACATTTCATACAAACTTTCATCCCCTATTTTATCCTCGTGGGGGTAAAATTAATTGAAATCTTTTCTTAGTGATTGCCTTTGTCAATATATTCCTGGATGCCAAATTTCAGCCCGATCCATGTAGTGGTTTCAGCTGTGCCTTGATAGATCACTATGTCAGTCGGTCACTTTGAGTTATTTATTTAGTACACTTGTACTTATAATAATAAGACAATTAAAATATTATTATAATGATGGTACACAAACATTATGTATTTGCAAATCAAAATCGTAGACGCCATAATTAAATATCATTTATTAAACAACATATAAACCTATAAGTCAAAAATGAACTTTATTTATCAACACGGTAAATTAGCGACCAAATCTTGATGAATTATTTAATGACTTGAACAACGAAGAACGTTCAAGAGTGTTATAAATTTTATTATCTCTTCATGAAACTGTCATCGATGAGTAAGCTCTGCGTTGGCATCATAATACGCCATAAAATAACTATTATACCAACCTTCACACGGGCGAGAATACATAAAAATGTCAGCACTCTCGAAAGTGTAACCAACATATGGCTTAGCGTCTATTTAGGGGAGCCAGTGTTGTTTAAATATGCTACTGTCAAAATTGGGACTTTGATACCCACAGAGAAAAAAAATATAAGATACATGCCGATAAGTCCATAAATAAATTTATAAAATTCTTTGTTTGATGTTAAAATGAACAGGGCAGTCAAGGCGCTCACTTGATGGTAGTAATACGTCTGACTATGACAGAGTGACAATGAAGGTGACCAACAACTAATAGACATATATTATTCTCCGTTAATGCTGCACTGCGCCCGACACTAGAGACTACAGAAGTTAGGTCTCTTATATCCAGTAATTTCACTAGCTACAATGCCCTCATCCCGAAACACAAAACTACATAGCAGTCTTATTTCACGGGACGATAACTGGCACTGCGGTCGTATCTACCGAGACGACTCAGTATCGAGTCTACCACCTAGTATATGCCTATTAGTGTAAATAATAATCCAATTTATTTCAAATAATAAGATTTTACGTTTTTTTTTATGAATACAACTATTTTCAATGAATTATGTTATATTAGCTACAATTTTTTCTAGTAAATCCCAATTCAAAATGTACGATGTTAATGTCATTAAACAATTTAACGATATTCAATAAAAGTTGTTGTAGATTTTTATGTTTGCAATGTAAATATTGAAGTAACTAAATTTATCAATCTTGACGTTATTTTTTAATATTGTCAAAAAAATTATTTCTGAGACCATTTGAATAGTAATGTGGAAGGTGATTTGTTATTGAGATTGATAATTTTAGTAGTAGTTAGTTTGCGTAAAAATAATAATATATGTATTTATTTAATATATTAAAAGTCAAAGAAAACAATAAAAACTACAGCTGCACACACATTATTGTATGTTGTACAATACAAAACAATCTACACTTATTATAAATCACAAAAACCAAACACTCCTCATGTTCATAAACTGAAATTCCATCATTTCTAGTTAAAGTCAAAGTACTCGCATAACAAAGGAGTCCACAAACTGTAACCACAACAGTTTATTTATCGGGACCTTTATCGAAAATGCCTGTCAATTATTATTTTGACAAATAGATGATTATGTGGCCGATGCAATCTGTGGTTCAGTTTATAATGAGCCTTGCTGACTCAGCAGCATTCCGGGGCAGTTTACCTTCTACATTACAGTGCGTATCGTTTTACCTTTACGCTTGTATCTTTTTGGAATTCTTTGAGCATTTTAATCTTACCATTAATGTGTAGGTATTAGGCAATTAAATTATTTATCATGATTGATAATGTTTATTAAAATTTTCTCTTCACATAATACCTAAAATTTTCTATGCCTGATATTTTTTATGTATATATCAAATAGAAGTCTGAAATTTTGAGAAACTATAAATTACTATGTACTCGTACAATGTACAGTCAAATTAAATGGAACCAAATAAATAACTCGTCGTATATATTGTGTTAAACACTAATATCCCCTTAGATGTTAGTGTTTAAGGCAATGAGTTAATCATTTTCAGGTTATTTCGGCGAACCTATTGCAATCGCCTGTAAGTTGAAGCTACAAATTGGAGACTTAACAAAAGGTATTTACACAATAAAGTCCAAAATAGCATTATTGCGTCCTCATAAATGTATGATTGAAGCACACCTAATGAGCATTATTTCAAATATATATTTACTTTTAAGAATATCTTTTGAATATAACTTGGAACCTTTAACATGGCTCTCAGTACAGTGTAGTATAGGTATGATACGCTTCGACTACCCAGTAAAATAATGAACTGTATGAATGAAAAAAAAAATCATACAGGGGCGTATAAATAAAATGAATTACCCGAGGCGTAACTAACTAGCAATCAATAACAAACAGATTTATTCCCAAAGGGCGATGTTATCACGGAAACAGATAAGGGACGTAACATATTATTGGTAACTGAGCGATTTAACGTCATTTCGATTAGTGTTACTACAACTATTTTACATGATCTTTACGGTTGTATACAAAAAGACCACATCTAAAAATTTAAATTAAAAATTAAGATTTTATTAATTTAAATTAAAAATTAAGATAAATAATAACTTTACATATTATTTATTGAAACAACTGAATGTCACTTTACATTATATGTAATTTAAAATTAAGCAATTAAAAATATATATTCCCATAGCTGTGCTGTGTGGGAAGGCCTGTGCCCTGCAACGGGACGCAATAGGCTGATGACGACCATGATGAAAGAAAATCTGTAATAATAATACAGATGTCGATGCATTTATATTCCTCGCCTCTGCAATGAAAACAAAAGGCAATTATAAATAAAATAAAAATATCCACACACGATATTCCTTTTTTTATTTATATTTTGTGTTTTAGTTTTGACATAATATATGAGCCCGATTGTGATGACATTTAATTATAACAGCAAAAAAAAAATAATATAGTTAATGACAAATCAAAATCGCTATCGCTCCGCTTGTCACGTAGCCCAGCCCAAACAAACATCACGATTTTGTAAATAGCAATCGTTTGTCGGCTATCGAGCACTGTGACACGTGCCAAAACCATTTGCGTGACTTCTCCCAGGATGTTGGATGTTCCCTTGTAAAACGAGTAACGAATGAGTTGTGGTTTTGGTGTAGGGGAGAGTAGAAAATGCCACCGATCGAAATCAGTATCGCGAACCGTAAAAATATAATCAAATCTTATTTTATTAAAATTATTCCCTTTTCAATTTTACTAGGGGCAATGTTACAGTATGAAGGTACGCATTATAATGTATTTAATGAAGCACACAGGTTAACCAGTTAGCTCATCAAGTGATTCGCCTGCCCATTAAACAAAGATGCAATGTCAAATGAAATCAATAATTGTACACAGTCCCACACCTGTCACCCAAATTTGTAAATATTAACACAAAGCATAATTACACCAAACTCTCTAAATACTCGTACCACGCACAGATTAAAAAAGCTCTACCCAAGGGCAATACTCCAACTTTTACTGTCGATGTAAAAAAGCCAAGAAATTAATGTAAAATGAACACAAATATACAAAATCATCCAATTGTAACATTTTTGAAACTTTATATTCAGGGAGAAAAGAATAGTACTGCGATATTCTCGTTAAAACTTATATACACCAGGATCTAATTTTGTCCAAATAATAATTATTTTGTATGATTCGGTTGTCGACTTTGCCTACAACTTATACGATCGCAGTTTTGATTGAGACTGTATAATTACATTTAATGTCAAATCAAGTTTGCGTTAAAATAAGTTATAAAATATAAATATAAAAAGGCCAACTTGTTAATGAAAATGAAAATGAAAAATGAAATGAAATTTTTATTAGTATCTTATACATAATTACATTACAATGGCTGGAGTCTCCTTTTAAGTGTAATACCTGTTTAGGAGACCCCGCTCTCTTCTTACAATTTTAAGATACAAAAGTATTAATTATTACAAATATGTAGGTACATAAGAACAGATAATAACAAATTTAAAAGTGTGTGAGTGTGTGTGTGTGTGTATGTGTGTGTGTGTGTGCGAGCGTGTGGTGTGTGTGTGTGTGTGCGTGTGGTGTGTGTGCGTGCGTGTGGTGTGTGTGTATATGTGTGTGTGTGTGTGTGTGTGTTGTGTGTGTGTGTGTGGTGTGTGGTGTGTGTGTGTGTGTATGTGTGGTGTGTGTGTGTGTGTGAATGTGTGTGTTGTTGTGTGTGTGTTGTGCATACGTAAGTCTACTTTGTTTGTTTCTCGGATCGGTTTTATTTTTATTATTTAGTAATTGATAGATAAAAATCGTGAAATAGTATCACTTACATTTCCTATTTACTTAGAGAGAAGACTCTCGACTTCGTTGTAAGTTTTGCCTTGAAGCCATATCTGTATAATTTTTTTTACAGCATGAGTGGTTTCGGAATGAAAGTCAATGATTTTATTAATTTTGTTGTAGATATGCGGTGATTGACCAATAAACTGTCTCTTTGCATAAGCAGTTTTAATGTGTGTCACAGGAGCAATATTTTTAATCCTTCTTTCTTTTTTTCTAGTGGTGTGGTATGGTAAATTTTTGTGCTGTCTTAAAATAACTTGCAAAATGTAATTTTTTCTAACTGACAACAGAGCACATTGGGCGTATAGACTTTCAGTTGGGAACCTATAGGGTTTAAAATAAATAACTTTTAGTAAAGCCCGCTGGGCGCGTTCTAGCTCTAAAAATTTGATTTTGGTAGCTCCACCCCAGACAGGTATGCAATAGTTGAGGACAGATTGAGCTAGCGATAAATATATCTGTTTTATTAATTTTAAATCAGCAACATGTCTAAGGGACCCGAAAATCCAAGATAATCTACGAATTCTATTTGTCAAGATGTCAATTTGGGCATGCCATGTAAGTCGCTGATCGACTACGACTCCTAGATATTTAGTTTTCGTTATTTTACTTATCCTATAACATGAACAATTTTTACTTTTAGGATCATTACATGAGTGAATTTTTATTTGGTAGTTTGCGTTAGGTTGGGTACTATCATAATTGTAAAACAAATATAGTTTGTTTTAGAGGCATTTAAGGTCAATAGGTTGTTATTTAGCCACTGGGAAATCTTGGCCAGCCCTTTTTCGGCAAATCTATGTACCTCGTCCATGTAGAACCCGAAAAAACCAAGGCAGTATCATCTGCGTAAGAAAAAGTCTTGCCATTTGGGATGACTAAGTTACAGAGGTTGTTTATATAGATAAGGAAGAGTGTTGGTCCCAGCACACTTCCCTGGGGGACGCCGTAGGTTATATTTAAAGGCTCACTGATGTAATCACCTATTCTAACACTTTGTTTACGGTTATACAGATAGTCACACAGTAGGGCCAGGGGAGAACCTCTGATACCTATCATTTCGAGTCTGCGAATAAGAGTGGAGACAGAGACCGAGTCAAAAGCTTTTTGTAGATCGAGAAAGACCGAAATACATTTTTTCACCCTTATCAATGATTCCAGATATGTGATGTTAAAGCGATGATAGCATCTTCTGTTGAAATACCTCTTCTAAAGCCATACTGAAAAGCTGATATTAAATTATATTTATTAAGGAAGCCGATAAGTCTAGAATTAATAACCTTTTCTAATATTTTTGAAAGAACAGGAAGAACTGAGATAGGTCTGTAATTACCAACCTCGCTTCTGTCTCCACTCTTATGTATGGGAGTGACAATAGCATGTTTGAGCGCAGAAGGAAAAACACCTTGATTTATGCAAAGGTTTACTAAGTGTGCAATGACAGGGGCTATCTCTTTACCGATAAGCTTGAGGAATTTGGCCTGTATCCCATCCCAACCCGCAGCACTCTCCGATTTCAGTCTCAACAAAATTTCATAAACTTCACCTGGGTCAGTCTCTAGTAACACAAAAGAAGAAGCCGGCTGTAAAATGGAGCAGTCATCAGAAAGGGCTACTTTATTAGATGGATGCATTAAAATATTTTTAGCAAGTGATTTTCCAATATCAGCGAAGTAGGTATTTACGTAATTTACTGATTGATCTGGGGTTAATTTTAAGTTTAAAAGTTCCGTATTATTAGATTTATTTAATTTACGATTTGTTATATTATCAATAGTTTTCCAAAGCAATTTAGGATTCTTTTTGTTTTTGTCTAACTGTTCTCTCTGGTAATTCCGTTTTAGAGTTTTAATCAAGGAGTTACAATAATTACGATATCGTCTATAAGTTATTCTAAGTATATCGTTTTTTGGTTCACGATTCAGTTTTTTCTGCATATTATTTCTATTCCTTATGCAACGAAGAATTCCTAGAGTTATCCATGGTTTTATAATACGATTTTTACATGTGATTGTTGTAGTAATTGTATTTTTTGAAATACATTGCCTTAAACTATTAATTAATACATCCGTTAGAGTAGTTGGGTTACTCATAGAAAGCATTTTTCGCAAATCTATGTTTTTGAAAGATTCAACTGCTTTTTTGAGGTCAACCGAGGTCTTTATTTTAGGGGCGTTATGTTTAGATTTTATATTTGATAGTTTAAGAAAAATAAGGTTATGATCTGTTATAGTTGTATTTAATATGTATATAGATGCAGTGTTAGACGTCATATTCATTTTTAAGATAAAATGGTCTAGGCAATTTTTGTGTCTAGTTGGTAATACGTGACCCGGTAACAAACCGTGTATAGCTAGCATATTGAGGTAGTTATGTTTGATTTTACGTTCGTTTGTCTGTAACATATCGTCGTTTAATAAATTTATATTTATGTCTCCAGTTAGTACTATAGTTTTACACTGTTTTAGCTTACCGAGGTGATCATCAAGTGAAATTATAAAGTTTTCGCCATTTAGATTTGAAGGGGAGCGGTAAATGCCGAGGATGGTAAGGTTTTGCATAGAGATTTGGAGACATGAGGCATCTGAAAGTAAAATTTCAGAAACATTAAATTTGTGTTCCTTTTTCACATAAATTACGACGCCATCGCATTGATTTAAATGATTTGTTGTTGCAAAAGATTCATAGTTATGTAACTTTGGTAATATTTTTTTTGTATCAATTCGACATTCAGTTAGCACTATTACGTCTACAGAAAAGTTAAATTGGGATAGGGTAATACAGAGATCATCAAAATTACTGTAGATACTCCTTATGTTTTGTGATATAATTGTAAGCTCAGTATTTAGTATTTTACCTACCAAAGTTGGGAAATTATTAATGTCACATTTATATGAAGTCGCAATGTTCATCTTATCGATCTCTTTCATTGTAAAAAGTAAGCTATCCATTCAAAAATATGTTGATATTTTGTTGTTGCACATAATTCGTTAGTATGTAAAAATAAAATAAAAATAATGCATGAAAAGGCTGCTTGTTAAAACTACAATTTTCACAAGACACTACATAATTTATAGATAGTTTAACAATTTGTCATTCGTGGGAGACTGGTGACCATATAGGTTCAAAGATCTGTATGACGGGTCACCAGGCCCCTCGATTATTAAATGGCATAAATAATAGTCCCTATCAGTAATTAGTTCTACACACGATGTACCCTGCCAACTGCCACTTCAACTTGCTGACTCTACTGGCCATGGTGATCACTCTGATTCTTCTACGGATGTCCTCATTTTGAATCTTAATACGAAGAAAAAAACCTAACATAGTCATTTTTATATTACGTCGGGCAACCTTGAGCCTATTCACTAGGCCATTTACTTTCCTATCATATTCAACCTATCGCAGTCCACTGCTGGGTATAGGTCTTCCTCAATGCCCTAGACATCCTCCATATTTCTTATCGAGCCTCCACTAGCGACGTTTCGTAAGTCGTCGGTGTACCAGGCTGGAGAGCGTTACACGACGCTTGCCAAGACGCGGTTTCCACTCCAGAACTCGTCTGCTCCAACGGCCATCGGTCCAATAGGCTTTTAATAAGTGTCAAAATTTTGCTTTCATAAGTTGTAACCGGCGATACACACTGGCTAAAGTCTTCGTCTTGAGAATATTTGAGAACCATGAAAAAACCACAGACATAGATTCGAGCGTGTCTAACTTACCAGTTCTAACTTATTTTGTGTATACGAAGCACACATTAAATAACTCAAAATCTAATTTATAATAATTAATCTGCCACATCCATTATTCTGAGCGCGTAACCTCAAACCGATGGAGGCAGCTGCGAATTTCGCTTGGCGGACCGTCAATTTACACAACGCTGATTTATACTGATACACTACGCCGGACGGTACGCTCTTGCTCTGTCAGATGAACACAAAATTTGCGGTAGTTGCATAAACGCATCGAGGCTTGAAATTCGTTAATGGCAATCATAGTATTTGTTTAAGAGGGCTGTCTTAGCGTATACTTTTTTGGCAGCATTATTAGCGTTGGTGGCTTATTGGTGTGGACTGTTGCCTTGACTTTCTAACTAGAGAGTGGAAGTTCAAACCCTGCCACGTACAATTTTTTAAAATTTTCGAAATTATATGTACGTTTTTCCGACGCTAGGACGGTGAAGGAAAACATCGTGACGAAAACTGCGCACGTCCGCAAAGAGATTAAAATATGGTGCACGATTTCGGGCAATCAGCACTGGACCCGCGCGGACGACTAAGGCCTTATCAGCCTTTGCGGTTAGGCTCGTGCCCTTCGGTGTGGACGTTTAGTTAGTATTTTTAAGAGCACTTTTAAGAGCATTTCTGAATTAGAGTTATATTTATTGCCAGCATTATTTCAACAATATGGTATAAAATCAAAGTTTGAGTAATCGATTTTAAAATGTATCAAAGTCAAAAGGAATAATTTTTTTCTTTGTCACAACCAAATTTGTAAAACCTCTTGAAAAAGAATTAGGTTCTTGTATTATATGTACCTACGTATTTACTTAAAAGCAACCTCAGTCTGTATTGATACAGAACAGTATATTTTTTTTAATATAATAACTACACCAGATATTTCAATGATAAGAACTGTTGTATATGTTTCAGTGTAGCCATATTGAGCGACAGGAACCTTTTAACTTAACTAAGCGTTAGAGTAGACATACCTAAACTTAATATCAATATCCTATTGCAATCGAAATAAGCATTTTGCCAGGTTACGTTTTACTACAAACCGCAACCGGGTCAAGCCGGAACTGAGAAAGCTGCGAAGTGAAATTTAATTTACAAAAGAAAACACACCCGCGTTTTGACTGGGTCTTAACTTTAATAAAAAATTAAATGCAATTTCCGAGGTAGTCTCAAGCAGTGTTGCCGACTGCTAGCCTTACTTAGTAGCTACAAAAAAATCAAAAGAAGCTAGACTACCGGTTTTTTCCACCCCAAAAAGTAGCTAGATTCTCCGTCGCCCATGAAAAAGAAACTTAGACTCGTTTTGGTAACTAAAACAATAGCATTGTCGCTAAAAAAGAAAGTATTTATAATTATTTGCTATTTATTTCACGTATGTCGCAGAACCGATGGCCGTTGGAGCAGACGAGTTCTGGAGTGGAGACCGCGTCTCGGCAAGCGTAGCGTAGGACGCCCTCCGGCCCGATGGACCGACAACTTGCGAAAGGTCGCTGGTGGAGGCTGGATGAGGAAAGCGGAGGACCGGGATATCTGGCGCGAAATGGGGGAGACCTATGTCCAGCAGTGGACTGCGATAGGTTGAATAGGATAGGATGCTATTTATTTAAATATTGCTTCGTAACTTGGTAGGTTCTTTATTGACAAAAGACTACGTACCTGGGCATTTCGAAGTTACGACGTGGATAAAAGCTCTCTTCGATCAATCTATTCGCGTTTTTTCATTATTTTTTTCCTATAAAACGCTGTCTTTTGATGAAATGAAAAAGGAACTAGAAAAAGTAGCTAAAAAATTAAGCTAAAATTGTTTGTCAATTGTAGCTGTCCATCATCGAAATATAGCTTGATGTAGCTATAAAGTAGCTATGTTGGCAGCCCTGGTCTAAAGGAGCGTTGCAGTTACTTGCACGCTCTTGTCGGCGTATAGTAAACTTGATATATCTTTGCTCGTCGAGATTGTTGATTGCAGTTTGATTTTATTTTGAAGTGGCTTCTCAGTTTCTTTAATCGTCTCTCTCTTTGGTTCAAAGTTTAAATTTCTCTAAGTAAACGGGTAGTGGTGCTTATAATATTACTAAAGTGGCGTGTGTGTGTGCAATTTAATCTTTAGTTAATATAATCGTAGGTTCTAATTTTTATATGTAACTAACCGTTTTTTTTAAACTTTATTTGATTACATATAGTAAAACATGTGGTTACGTGGCGTATTGAATTCATTGATATTCAATACGCCCTAGTCTCTAGTAGATATTTACAACAAACATAACTCACGCCACTGACACACGATATACCAACGTCATCTCATCATCATCTCATTAAAAGTCCCCACCGAGGGGCTTGACCCTACCTTATATAGGCCTTAGTCGTCCACGTGGGCCCGGTGCGGATTGACCGACTTCAAGCACAACCTTGAATCTCTTTGCAGGCGTGCGCAGTGAGTAAGAGCGTCGGATCGCGTACACATATTTTCGAAAACACATTGGTACGTAGCGAGATCCCTGTAGGAAGGCAACAGTCCACACCATTGAGCCACGACGCTCCTAGCGTAGTGTGTAGCTCCTAATATAATTCTTTGTGACAAAAATGCCATTCATCTCAAACTTTATTGCGCGTCACTTTTAGGAAACCAACGTTGCGAAGTCTAGAATTCGCAACACGAATACTTGGTACAAAGCCTCCGCGAAACTACACCATCGGAGTACGAACAAAGTCCTCAGCCGGCGTTTGTTTGTGTTGTGACAAACGACAACCCTTATTTATTTAGAGTTCGTTGACATTTCGAGCAAATTCACTGGCGGCAAAGGGGTATGCTTCGACAAAACTGAGCTAGCCACACGTTTAACTTTCCACGTACAAAGTTGAAATGCTCGAATGTACGGTGAAGTGAGTGTGAAAGTTAAAGGGTTCTGTTGAATTTTCAAACGGTATTGTTTACTCAATTAAATATACGTAAAAGCTTGAAAAAATGTAGTTTTGCTTTACTTTTTTTATCGTATAGGGGGCAAACGAGCAGACAGATCACCTGATGGAAAGTGAATACTGTCATGGACATTTACGTTTTTATTATCAGTGTCTCTGTGTGTACTAACAAATCATCATCATCAGCCTATAATAGTATCCTGCTGAGCCACAGGCCTTCCCGCACAGCATAGTTATCGGGAGCCAACAAAAACATTGGATAACAAAAACAATTTCTCGTACTATCCATCGGTTCGTTATACTGAGGGATGCGGCGTCCTCCAATAACAAGATCGAAATCTTTAGTTACGATGAGTAATTCATGAAGCGACCATGATATGAGTACAAAACAAAATAGTTGCTCCATAGGCAGTTATTTCAAAAGTGTCAGACTGGTAGCGCAACCTTAAGTATAGTCCCATTTACCAGATAACTATATAACTAGAACTTAGAACTACAATAAGTAAGGACTTTGGCTACACGACTTTCTTTAATCTTAATAAGCAACATTAATTGATACAAAAAATAATCGACAAATCTAACGTTTTATATACCTCTTCCAAACATTTTTATTTAGTTCGTTTCGAAAGTTTGTGATTGTATTTTATTTTTATTAATTTTCTAGTATTTTTATTAAAGGACATCTGTGTTATATATCAACTTAGTAAGTTTATAAACAAGTATATTGTAAATGCACAGTTTTTTTGAAAATATTAACTACTGAGTTTCTTGCTGGATTCTTCTTAGTAGACAACAACAGTCCCAACCACTGTTAGCTAGCTAAATGGAATAAATATAGTTTCATTTCATTTCCTCAGTGATCTCAGTAGTCGCCTTTATATTGTTAGCATGCTGTCACTCATCTTTACTAGTCGACAAAACTGCATGTGCAGTATTCACTGCAAGTCCCTATTTTCATGCAAAGCATGGTCGCTGTAGTAACAATAAATACTGCCAGTTTACAGCTGGAGATACAACTGCAACTTTGCAAAACACAACACAATAGTAATTTAATGCAATCCTGCATTATGCTTTAGTTTGGCGGATAAGAAACCAGCTGTGAAAACCATCATTGTTATTAAATGTATCGACGAAGATAACATTCAAATTTAAACGTCTTTGTTTGAGCGGGGTTTGGAAAAGCGCTTTGTTATTAAAGCTTTATTGCTTTAAAGCTTAGATTACGATGAAATATCAACCAAAAATGTCTGAGTCGCTTGACACATACGTTGACTCATTGTTATATTATGTAAAATTATTCATTAAAATGTTGACCTTAACGCATCATAAAAAGAGTACAAAATCAAAAGCACGAGCACATTACTATGTCACTATGACATGTAGCGAGTGTAGTGATTATTAATGAAATTTCTGCCCAAATGAAGCGATGAGCAGACTTTCGCCTCGGACACTTATGAGTGAGATTGTGCATCTACATAGTTAGTTTATTGTTTTTATAAGCTTTATAGCCTTTGACGGGCACCATACTGTGCACAAATGTTAATAATTATTTCATACAACCTGTGTGTGTTCAATACCTAATAGGCCCACTAAATTGTAAATTATAATTACATTCCTCGATAACAATGAATTGAGTACCACTTTTTAATAATCTGAGGTTAACGGTGTGGGCATCACAATAATAAACACAAATGTATGTAATATTAGTTTTAAGGATTCATTGTGAGCTGTTTGTTATCCCAATTAAAATAAAATATAAAAAAATAAAAAAACCTGTGCTCTTTTTGACTATAAAAAGTTTGTGTGTATAATTTTATTGTTTAATTTCCATAACTAGTTGAACGTAGATTAAAAAAATAATTCATCTATCGAATCCGTTTATAGTTTTCTCTCCATCTTGTGGGTGAACGTTCTACGCGGTCCTCCTTCGAGAACCTTCCGGCACGAATGACCATCGGGTTTTCAAACAATATGCTCTGTCCATTGCCACTATAGCTTGATTGGCATGAGTTGAGAGAAACCCAATTATAATTCTCTCCATTGCTCGCTGCGCGTTTCTTCAACCCTGCTTTGAGCCTGATTAAGAAATACAAAATGATCTCTAACAACGTCGCAATTACAATATTATTGCTCATTAATGTTAACTCTTGTAATAATGAAAGATAACTTGTGTTTTCCCCAGTTTTGCTGGCAGTTTAGCATAGAAGATTTCCCGAGAAATGTCTTGCTTGCACAAAATAATTTTAGGTCAAGGGGAAAACGGTTCCACGGCTTAAGCTTACGATCCTTCAATACATAAAAATAAACGCGACAAAATGCCTTTGAGCTAGAAGTCAGTCAACTAACAAAAGCATAATGCAACCAGCTAAATTGCAAAGTAACTTCCAAATGCACCACCCAGAAGTCATTCAAAAATAAAACTGAAACGAGCCTCCTTTTGCAGTTAACTCAGCTTCATTAAGCGCGTTCCATTAGATCAAATATAGCGCTTCATCTCTCCGCTTTAAGCACTATGTGAATGTTAATAATAAACTTTGAACAACTCTTTCCCAACTAGCCCCAATCGCCGTGGAATTCCCAAAAGCCACCGGAATGCGAGCCCTTCCACCATAGTGGAATAATTAAATCGCACGCGTGAAGTTAAAGGATCATAAGTAAAAAAATCGGAAATCGACTGGTTGGAAGAAAGGGAAATAAATAGCACAGTTCAAAATATATTGAATCACACTTTCAAAATATATTGAATACAGAACAACAATTAAGACACAACTGAGAAATACATTTATTTAATAAAAGTAGGTATAAAAAAGTTATCTCAAATGAAAAATTGTATTATGTAGAATATATATTTAAATGCGGCGGAAATAAGAATAGTTGCGACACTTAAGATTTAAGTTCTTAATATGAAGCATATAATTACTGTGTACTACACATTTTTATCACCAACGTCTTGTTTTGTGTAATAGTATGATGAAATATTAGTAGATGGAAAATCGCAAAACACAGGAATCTTGAGTTAGGACGATGTTATTCAGAGTGTGTAATATTCCAACGAAGAGTTTGCATTTATTGTTAAGTTTCCCCTTTATATGTTATTTCCACGGCGTGCACACTCACTTTAATTAGTGCGTCCACGGCGCTTTGTGGAAAAATTGAAACCAACCACAGCTGGTTTGGGCATGAATCTTCTTGATTATTTTATGTGCAACAGTTTCGTTAAAATTTTCATTTTATCATTTAGCTACAGCTGAAGCGTCTAAGGCCAGAAAGATGTGGTGCAATGATTTTTTCCCGATCTCATTGATACTAGGTGGTAGAATCGATACTGAGTCGTCTATGTAGGTACCACCGCAGTGCAGATATCATCTCGTGAAACAGGAGTGTTATGCACTTTTGGGTTTCGGGATGAGGGCACTGTAGCTAGTGAAATTACCGGGTATAAGAGAACTAACATCTGTTGTCTCGGGTGACGTGCGCAGTGCGGCATTGATGGAGAATAATAACTGTCTATCAGTTGTTGGTTTCCTTTAATGCCGCTCTGTCATGAATATGGCGTATCACTTACCATCAGATGAACGGCCAGACCGTTCTGTACACTTATAACATAAAAAAAGGCGGTGATCTGTCTGGGCGGTCTGGAAACCTTTTTTTTAATACGCTTAAACCGTATGTAATACGCCTAAACCATGACAAAGCGACATTGAAGGAGACCAACAACTGATAGACAGTTATTATCCTTCATTAATGCCGTACTGCGCCCGTCACCCAAAACAACAGATGTTAGGTCTCATATGCCCGGTAATTTTTCTAGCTAAAGTGCCCTCATCCCGAAACACAAAAGTGTATAACAATCCTGTTTCACGGAACGATATCTGGCACTGCGGTGTTACCTACCTAGACGACTCAGTATTGAGTCTACTCCCTAATAAATTAAATAGAATGCAACACTCCTATAAATAGACTCCAACACCGACTGCGGGTGAGCCACCCGCAGTCGGTGTTGGTCGGTGCCGTGAAATTCGGCTGTGGTGCCCTCAGACAATAGAGCTGCCCGAACATCTTCGTGTGGTTTACGGGAACTCTTGATGGCAAATGAATCAATCAAAGTGACCCAATAGTAGTCGCATTATAATATTTAACTTGTGAATTCATAATTATCGTCTCTATAATAATAAGAACAAGATTCAACTGTGTTTTATTCTATTTTATGGGTAGCCAGACGAGTAGAGGATACATCTGATGGTAAGTGGTATCACCACACAAGGGCACTCGATTCCGAAGGAACTATGAGAGCGGTTTCTTTTTTCCCCAAACGTATACTAGGTTACCTAGCCCCCCCCCCCCCTGCAACTCCCTAAGCTGAGGTTCGCGTCCTACTCTCAGACACCCTTAGGCTCGTTGCATTTTTTTGGGCTGAGAGCCATCGCACAACAATAAATAAATAAAATGTCGACTGACGTTCACACACACATCTAGCCCCAAATTAAGCGTGAAACCTGTATTATAGGTACTAAACAACGGATAAACATATTTAAATACATTTTTTTTGTAAATACATACATATTATTCATAGAAAACACCCAGACCATTACAAAGACATGATCATGTACACAAATGTTTGTATTGCCCGGGGATCGAACCCAGAACCCTTGGTGTAGTAGTCAACGCCTCAACCGCTACACCAAAAAGGTCATCAAATAAACTGATCCTGTTAATTCTGACGTTTCTTGTTTAAACCGCAAAATTAGTTTGAGATGTGATGGATTTATTTACACAATTAAACTGCGCTGAGCTCATAAATTACCGTCATCAGTAACAGGCCAGAGGGCGCCACTGGCGGCTATTGGCGATACAAACTGTCTCTCAAGTTCCGAGTCATTAACATCCCTTATCTCTGCCACGGATCGAATTGGACAAGTTTGGACAGGCCCCTCACCCAAAGATGGTGAACGTTATCCATTTAAACCAAAGCCATTACCGTGTAACCGAAATATTAATTACTTGGAACCTTTGATTGGAAATTACATGTTATGTTATAACTAACTGACAAGTTATCCCATGGAAATATATTGAATACAAAGGAATATTGAACAACTATTTGGGTGTAGTAGTAGCTTTTCCTCGAAAACTTTGTCGCCATAGTCTATTGTAGACTATTGTTACCCAAAAAAATATATGTACGTTGGTAATAGATATCAAAATAAGCCGCATTGGTTTAGGGTTTTTTTAAGTCACGAAGTGAACTGGACACTCAGGACGCTCACCTGATGGTAGCTGAAACGCCTGACCATGACAAAGTAGTGTTTGATCAGAATATTACAAAAAAAGCCGGCCAAATGCGTGTCAGAATCGGAGAAAAAGCATTCGGATCTTTGAATTTGATATAAAGTTTTAATAGATCTGAATTTGATATGAATTTCAATTTAATGTACGCATGAGTAATGGAGTATTATAGTTTGAAACTTTGAGAGCTCTTATTTTGACTTAACTAACAATTCATAATTCTTCAAGTTGTACCTTTATCTGTTACCTTCATCAGTGGAACGTTGCTTTGATTTAGTTTCAGATTCTGCATTCGCAATTAGTTTTTACTGACATGTATATGCTGAAAATATGTCATTAACTAACCTGTAATTTCCATAGAGTGACCTACATATTATGCGGACTCTGAGGAGTTCTAACCCACGCACGACTATCTTAATACATACACATTTCAAAAAATAACCAAGGCTCAACATAATTCATCATCAGCTCACATACGTCCCCACCGAGGGGTATGAGCCTACCCGTAAAGGGTGTAAAAGCCTCTAGGCTTAGTCAAACATGCGAGCCCTGCGCTGTTTGACCGATTTTAAGCGCAACATTCGAATCTCTACGCAAGCGTTCGTAGGTTTCCTCACGTTGTTTTCCTTCACCGTAAGAGCGTCGGATAAACGTATATATAATGCGTGGCGGGATTCGTGAACCTGTACCCTCCAGATCGAAAGGCAACAGCTCACAGCAATGAGCCACCGACGCTCAACACAATTAAATCACCCGTATCCAGATGACTCCATAAGTCAAAGATCACATCGACCGGGTTAAGGATACAGAGGTCGACTTGGCAAAAAGGTTGATTGATAGCGGCCTGTCTGTGACGCATGTGATCGATCGACTGGTATTATCGCTTATGATAACACCCTGGTCTTAGTTACTTTGATGTGATTTTGGTAGGTTGGAAGGAAAGGGGACCTATTTTGATTGCTGTTTTGTTTAATATGACGATAGCGTAATGCGTAGATCTTAAATCCCTGATGATGTGGGCAAGTTTTTATTTTTGCCTTTGCTTGGCTATGTATCGATAATAAGTCTGTGTTGCCACCTGAGTTTTAGAAAAAGAAGCTTTTTGGGAAGTCGAAAAGTGATAGAAAGGGCTAGATTGAGTGTCAAAAGATTTTCTGTCCTAAAAATGCTGAAATAATCATGTCATGAAGCCGTTTTTAATTGTTCGTCTAAAAAAGGACCGATTAAATAGAAAACTTCATATTTGCTAATATTTTCAAGACAGTGAATAAGAGCTAGATTGCTCTTTTCGGGCTACATCGTTAAAAAATGAGTTCACCTACACTAAAAATTGCTAGATCTAGCTACAAAAGGGCTAAGGTGGCAACACTGATAAGTCTTGGACTTGGCAATGTATTTTTTGTGGTATCAGTAATAAAGTACGAAAACTATAATAGAGGTATATGATTCAAAAGCCATAAATAAATATGAATTGGCAACATAAAATGTGATTATTTGAAAATTGATTATTTAAAGTTTCAAGAACATTGATTCCTCAATGATCGTTTTTAAGAGTACTCTCCGGAAATTAAATCTGCCACACGGTGTTGCCCGCGTTAATTATAAAACCATCCACAAAAAGTGTTTGGGTATGTGAAAAAACAAACATAAATCTTAATGACATTAAGTTGAAGAAATTTTCAACATTGATTTAGGATTTGCAATATTTTTCATTCTGTTTTTGTTCTAAAAATATTTTCTTGGACAAAATATAATAACTATATATGAGGTTATCAAACCATCAATTCTATGCCTGGGGATAAGTTTATTTGGGATAACCGTAATATGGAACTCAATTTTTCGCGTTTGATCGTCATTCCGATGTTATCCTTGTTATTTCTTAACATTTACAAAATTCATTTTTATATAAATAAATAAAGCTCACGCCTTGGTCCCAGAGGGGCAGGCAGATATGATGGAACGCCACTTTGCGCGGTCATGACATACTTCCCTACCTCCATTCACATCCATCAATCTTTTCATACAAGCTCTTTTATTCCTTTTACTTGGCCTTCTTAAGGACTTGACCAATTTGGTCAAGGTAAGTCCTTCTGGGTCGTCCCCTGCTCGTGTATCCTTCCACATTCGCACAATGCACCTGCTTTGCTATTCTCCTTTCACTCATGCGCTCCAGGTGTCCATACCATCCTAACATACCACTTACTACTTTTGACACTACATCTACTTTCAGACCACACTTTTCTCTAATAACAGCATTCCTAATCCTGTCACACAATTTCACACCACATATTTGTCTTAACGACCGCATCTCGACCGCATTTATTTTACTTTCGTGCTTCTTCTGCCATACCCAACATTCAATACCATACGTAACGTAGGAACCAGAACAGCATTATGTACAGCCATCCTTGCCTTTTTAGACACGGTTTGGCTGCACACAAGGCCGCTGATTGTTCCGTTAACCGAATTCCCTTTCATAACTCTGAACGAAGAGTTGTCTTTATCACTCTTACCATCTCTTGTAAACACATTTCCCAGATTTACAAACTCTTCTACTTGTTCAACTTTCGCGCTTTCAATCATAATCTCGCAATCAGACATAACTTCATCTCTTCCAAAAACCATAACTTTCGTTTTTCCAACATTTCCTTTATATTCATCCTTTTAAGCGATGTATTCATGATATCCATCATCTTCTGCAACTCGGACGCCGACGATGCAAGAATTACTTGATCATCGGCGTACAAGAGGCACCTAATGACGGTATCTCCCATTCTCAGTCCATATTCACTCTCCCGCAGATCTTTCAGACATTTGTCCATGAATAAATTGAAGAGCCTAGGTGATGCTATACATCCCTGTCTAACCCCCCTTGAGATGTTAAACCAGTCCGTGTAAGCACCACCCAGTCTAACACATGCCATGGAATCAGCGTAAAGCGATCTCAGTGCCCGTATCAGACAGCTCTCCATCCAAGACTTGATCCAAGCAACCCATTCCCTTTCTGAATCTCGCTTGCACGTCCCATATTTTATCATTCGTTTCTTTCAGCATTTACAGTAAGATTCCAATTTACTGTAAATGCTGAATTCGATGAGCATTGACAGTAAGATTCCAATTACTGCTCTTATGCTCGATATGACCAAGGCATTTGATTTACTTGACCATAAAATATCTAGACAAAGTGAAAGGTATGGTATACGAGGTGCCGCTCATGCATGGTTGAAAAGTTATTTACAAGATCGTTGCAATGCACGGAAATCGCTCGCTACACATAACACAGCCAAACACTGTACCCATAAAGCGATACATAGGTCGCAGCTTAGAGTTAACAAACGCGGTGTGCCAGGAAGTATTCTTGGACCTTTATTATTCCTTTTATATATCAATGACTTGCCGAAAATTACAAAGCATAAATGTATTTTATTTGCTGATGACACTACTTTCTTATATAAATGCTTGAGTAAAAGTCAATATGGTGAGGAAATAAATAAGTCTCTTGATCAATTGTGACCTGGCTGAATTCAAACAATTTATTATTGAATTTAAAAAGACGAAACTTATACAATTTAAAATTATAAAATGTCACAGTGTGATGTGAATGTTAAATATGAAAAGTTGAAATAGAGCAGGCGGAATCTATAATGTTCCTAGGATTTAAAATTGATCAGCATTTGAACTGGAAACAACACATTGAACATATTTGTACTAAATTAAACCGGTTTGTCTATGCACTTAAAAGACTACGTAAAACACTATCACAAAAGGCTGCTCTTGCCGCCTACACGGGCTATGTCTCTCAGTACTGCTTTACGGCTTGCCTCTGTGGGGGAATTCTGTTGATATACAGAGAGCTTTTAGGATGCAAAAAAAATGTATTCGTGCAATATGTGGAGCGTGGTTTTTAGATAGTTGTAAACCCCTGTTTCAAAGGACACAGGTGCTACCTTTGCCTTGTATGTATATCCGTGAGATCCTTATTTTGTAAAGCAATATCCTAACTACTTCAAAGCCCACGCAGAATCTTTGGAAAGGCAGACGAGACATAAAGATAAACTGTATTACCCTCAATGTAAATCGAGTTTTTATGCTAGAAATGTTCCTTTGATGGCAATTAAATTTATAACAATCTGCCAAATGAATTAAAAAGTATGCCTCTTTATTTATTTAAGCGTTCAATTAATAAATGGCTACTTAGTAAATGTTTTTACTCTGTCGATGAATATTTAATGTAAATTGACTTCATATTTTTCTATTTTTAATCCATTGACATGTTACTTATGCAAATTAAATTGTATTGTTAAATTTTATTCATAATTTTATTTTTAATGTAATAGACATTGTGTATTTTGCACGCCGGTACAAACTCCGGTAAAATGGAATTGATACTAATGTACTTAAATACCTGTACTAATGACACATTCTGTTTGCAAATAATATATTTGATTTGATTTGATTTGATTTGATTTCACAACCCTTTCAACAATACTGTCACATACAATTTGCCGACAACACTGAGTAAACTGATACCCCGATAATTTTTGGCATCCTGTTGTGAACCCATCCTTTTTGTATAGCGGAACTATAACAGCTTTTTGCCAATCTTCCGGCACTTTACCACTGGTCACACTTAGCAAAAATCAGGTACAACCAGGAAGCTACCAGACCTTTTCCAGCTCTCAACATTTCCACACATATCCTGTCGTACCTGCCGACTTACCTTTCCTCATACATCCGAGAGCGTCGGTGGCTCAATGGTGTGGACTGTTGCCTTCCTACCGGGAGGGCTGAGGTTCAAATCCCGACACGTACCAATGTGTTTTCGAATTTTCGAAAATATATGTACGTTATCGATGCTCTTACGGTGAAGGAAACATCGTGAGGAAACCTTCATGCACGCCTGCGAAGAGATTCAAAGGTTGTGTGTGAAGTCGTCCAAACACACTGGGCCCGTGTGGACGACTATGCCTAATCACCCTACGGGTAGGCTCGTGCCCCTCGGTGGGAACGTTTAATGAGCTGATGATAATGATGATGATGATACATGATACATTTTAAAGCAAAAACTATTTCAATTATACTAATCTCGCAGTCATCATTAACTGAATCATTTAGCAACACAGTTGCACTTTCTGTTTGTGACAAGTCAGCGCACTCAAACAATCTTTCAAAATACCCTTCCATCTTTTCAACACACTCTTTTCCTCAGTCATAGATTACCACTGGTATCTTTAATTACCCCACCTTACTTTGTGTATTACCCCCGAGATGCTCGCACCTGTAATTTTATATTGTCATAAAATATCTTTGTTGATTTTGTTTTAAGAATATACGATTAAATCTAATTGTAGTTTATTAAAAAAATTAAGTTAATAATAATAACTATAATAAAAAATAAAAAACATTTTAAACTTATTTTAGAACTTACATCTACATTGATTCCGCCATCTTTAATCATGGGAACATATTTCGTACTTTATCCTTTAAAACAAGTCTGTCTAATTAATCAACGGACATGATATTTATCTTAAACCTAAACAACCAAATTTTGCTATTTATTGTTAAGTTTCATTTTATCTTTATGTAACATTAAGCAATCGAGTCAAAATGTGTTAAGTTATTCGTCGTTAATCTATGGAAAAATGTAACAACAATTCATTCAAATTAGGACAGCAATTTATGTATGAATTGTTGGTTGAATAACAGACTTATTTATCTATCCTTCAAACCGTAACAGGCTACCGAGTTAAAAGTGTTTTAATCGAGTTAAAATCGTTCCAAAATGTACAGAAATATTAGCTATACATTTAATTGAATCTGTTTCAACAATCATTTATCAATTTGTGGCGGTGTCCATTATATAGCAACATAATATATAAAGATGTTAAATAATTTATGTTGCTAAATAATGGAGACCGCCACAAATTGTTTGGTGAAAAACTAACTGGTACCACAGATATTATATTCACTGGTAACAAATAATTTGAAAAAAATACATGTATCTAAGTTTATTTGTGTGTCTTTTTTATGTATTTAAATTTTTTGCTTACTAAAAATAAGGTGATTAAAGCCTGATTGCTATCCGAACCCAAACCAAACCGCAAACCCAACTAAAAATACAAACCGTTGGGAAGTTTCTAAAACTAAAGCCCCCCATAAAGATACGCTCACCTGCTCTACAGCATTAAGTGCCGCAAAATAATGAACCATTAATTCGTTCTAGAAGAAAGTTACTGCGCCCGCAAACACGTATAAATGCTAAGAGTTACAGCGCGCGACCATAAAACTGTTTTACACTGGTACCGTCTCCGTGCACGGTTTAGTGCTTGCTAGTGGGAACATACTTAATGTTATACTTTAATATCGTCAGGTGACTTTTCATTTGCGTCTCAAACCAGAAAAAAACGTATCATCATCGATCAGCCACATAAAAGCGTCGGTGGCTTTCGATCTAGGAGGGGTACAGGTTCAAATCCCGCCACGTACCAATGTATTTACTCTTACGGTAAAGGAAAAAATCGTGAGGAAACCTGCGCCTACGAAGATACTTAAAAGTTGTGCATGAAGTCGGCCAATCCGCACTGGGCCCATGTAGAAGACTAAGGCCTGTACGTACACCCTTTACAGGTAGGCTCGTGCCCCTCAGTGTCGACGTTTAATGAGCTGATGATGATGCTCGATCATTGACATGCACAGACATTATGCAAAGTGAGAGACACTAATCGCAAAAATAATAAATAATATACATTTATGTCGAATTGAGTGCTGTTGATGACAGCAGATAGCCTATGGTTTAAAGCTGTAGAGGAAAATGGGCGAATAAATGGAAATTGTTTAACTTGAAATTTTCCGAGTTGTAGTAATATACGCCCAGGGTATGCATTGCTTGTTTGCATATACTATTGAGTGCACATCACTGTCATCGATAAACGTACCTTCATCATAACGATAACAATGTATAAGTGAGACGACGACGTTCTTTTCAGCATCAGCTTATTATGGCCCCCTGCTGAACACGCGCCTTCCTGCACAGCATAGCTGGGTGATCGGACCGTAATTCACAACGCGGGCGACTATGTGGACGAATATGTAGGTGTTAGCGACTATCATCCAAAGACTATAGTCACATCCGACTTAACGTGCCCTGTAAAGCACGAATCATCTTTCTTTTCAGACAATCAGGCGATCCACCTTGGAATATCCTAAACAAACTTTAAAAAAATCGCAGTGACGTTTCCTCTTACGATTCAAATCCATGACTCCCTGATCTCGCAGCGATCTCGATGATCTTGAGTATCTCGAAAGTTCACCACAATCTGTTTTAAACTTAAAGAAGGTATTCATTGTTATACATTTGTTTGGAAACATGTACTTTCTCATTGCATTTATTTTAGAATCCACGGTGCACCCAAATATTCGTTATTTCGCGTGCATTTTCATTCGAAATTTACAATTGTACAAAGCTAGCGCTGTTTTATCCATTCGTCGAAATGTGTACATGCAGTATGTTGAATGATCTGATGGCAAAGAACGTTTGTTGTTTATTTTTTCATTTGTGTACATGAACATATTTGTTTGTAATGGTCTGGGTATTTTCTATGTATAATATGCATATACTTATAAAAAAAATGTATATAAGTACGTTTATCCGTTGTTGAGTACCCATAATACAGGCTTCACGCTTAATGGATATTTATTTATACACAAAACCGGATCATCATGTTGAATCTGCATCTTTATCATGGGATGGTTACTTTGTCAGATCCTTTTGTCCTTTCTTGATGAGAGGGTTACCCCTCGGCCGATCTGGATGTCTTTAAACAGGCTCGAATTCTGTTAGGTCGGACTAAGGATAATTTGGCTAGATCAGACCACTGTCGGAGATATCCTAAACACTAGATTATATATATTATGATCTTTCGATTCCGGTTAAAAGATAAAATAAACAACTTCTACTACACAGACGTAGAGTAGATTAGGTAATTTTAATTTAAAATTTACCAATGTGAGTTTTTAACAATCACCTTGTAACACCTAAGCTCATTGAGAATAAGGTAAGTCAAAAAAGTCGTAACTATAAAGAACCTACCGAGACCGTGACTATAAATAAAGATTTTTGCCGTACAAAGCTGTCGTAAACCTTTCCTGAGCTGTAACTTATGCGTTACATTATTATAATATTTTTCCAAAAATATGAATCTGAAAATTTCGATTGTCATTTACTTAGTAGTGCTGATATATTTTTTTCATGGTGTGTCAATTGCTTGAAAACTAGACCATAGTCATAAAAAGAACTTGTATGAGACAATCTGCTTCGAAAAACAATTAAATCATGATTATAATGATGAGACACCTGTTGAAAATTATTCAAAGGGCAAACAAAGGTTATCAACAACAAGTCTCAACCTTTTTTAATCAAACTCATTTTAGTTCATGATTTGCACTCGCATTACAAAAATATGAGTTAAGTTGAACGCCAACAAAAAAAGGGTAAGCTTTATACCCTATCCAGAAACTCCTTAAAGATAATTGCATAATGAAAACCCAACATTCCCCTAATAAAAAACCAATAACATTTATTAGGAGCGGGGTCCCTCAAGCAAGGAATTATATCTCATCCGTTCGTGTTATTAAATTTTATCATTCTAGTGGTCACGTTGAAATATCCTTGTTAAACAGAGCGTGAATAATCTCTCGCGCACTTTTTCACCCGGAATTTATATCGTTAAACGCGCACCTAGCTGTGCTGGGGAATAATTCAGAATCGGGACGAAAAGCGCGCGGTACATCCGTAACATCTACAGATAAAAAAATATTCGACTTTTCAAATTCATATTTTCTTGTCACAATCTAGTATCCGTTGGCGATGGTCGTTTGTGTAATCAGTTTAGTCATTAGTTACCTTACTTTGACTGCTCGTTACAATTACGGTTTAAGATATTTATTTCTCTAAAAGAATACAATTCACTTATAAGAAAAATACATAGTATACTTATATTTAAATACTGTGTACGGCACGGTTAGTAGCAGTAACATTTTTTTTTTCAATTCACGCTAGAATTAGGATCTTCTCTGCACGTAAAGGATTTAATTTCGCATGGAAAGTTGGTTGGAGATGGGTAACATTAAATATAAGGTTGAATGAACCCTTTTTTCTATTCTCTTCTATTTCACCATGTTGTCTGCAACAGAACTGTATCAAAAGCACACTCTTATGTTGGAGAAATAAAAGAGATTTATATACCCTTTTTCACGACATGGTCTCTCTTAGGGCGGCTGAAGGTTTTTATTCCTAAACAATGTGTTAATAAGAATTAGATAATTCTACCGCCTAGAATCTGAACTATAAAGTTTTTCAGGCGCTTTCAGTTGCAATTGAACCCACAAACCTGGCGTCTAAGAGTCGAGATACTACGTATAGGAATACGGAGTATCTACGTAGTACTATTTCACTAGAATTAAGAGACGCCTGGTGAGCTGTTTGGGTGGTTACTAACTTCACACAAAATGATGATAATGAAGCAGGCAAACAAAACATATTCGCCCTTCAGGAAAACACTCCAATGAAGAAACAATAAACTTCGCATTGTTAAATAAAATAGCAAAAGTTGAACGCAAATAATAACACTCGAAGAGCCATTGTGCGAGCAACGATTTCGTCTTCAATATCCGTCCTTTTGACATAACTTTGATGAAAACTTTATCTTTTTGACTTTCATTTAAAATTACAAAATCGTCCTCAACAACGTAATGAGGATGGCTTAACTTTTAAAAGTTTACATCAAGAATGTTATCTAACTTGGTCTTTTAAAGTGTATTAGAACGCGAGGCATCATGGAAATTGCATATTGGTGATTAATTCAGAAACATGTTCTTCAGGAGATACTTTTAACGAAACTCCATATACTTTTAATCTCCATTAACATTAGGAACACGTAATAAGGTGATAAAATGATGTCCGTACCTCACTAGCAAAAAAATAACCAATCTAAAATTCTATGATATACAATCTTAAAAACTTTTGGATTTATTTAAAAGAAATCTGACCATAATTTAGTTCCTAATGTGATTAATTAATATCCACAGACACATCGCCATCTAACCCCCAAACTAAGCATTAGCCTGTAATATGAATACTAAACTACGGATAAACATACGAATATTAACTATACTTTTTTTGTTAATGCATACATATTATACATTGTAATAAACCAATAAAACATCGACAGGTAAACACAAATTTTGTACTGCCCGGCGATCGAATTCAGAACCCTCGGTGTAACAGCCAACGTCTTAACTATTACACCAGGTGGGTTGTCAGATCGGATGATCATCTTTAATGCAAACAAAGTGTAATTTAATTAAATATCATCAACATCATACAGACTCAATGCATAGGCTAACGAATGCCTCCCCTAGGGAAGTTTCTGATTCCAAACAATTGACATCCATCTGCTACCCCCACGTTAACCAGGTCATCAGTCCACCTGTTGGGGTTAAATATCACATGAAAGTAACCTATTCTGCGTTCTTGCTAACAACGATCTACTCCGTACATGTTAATTAAGGCTTTAAAATTTAGAATGTTTTAAAAGAACTTGCGAATTCTTAATGAATCAAGTTTCGTTTATCGTGGAAAGTTTAAACGTTTTTTTTATTAGGAAACTTTTACTATAGTGTATTACTTTATATAGATAGTATTCTATTAGTATACTCGTAATATTATTACGGTAGAGTGTTAATTTTTCATTTAATACTATCTCATTTAAATAGTGTTTTTGTTATACAATACGTTTACTATTGTATACTTATTTTTTCTTTTATTTTCTTCGTATCATCATCGTTTCAGCCTTGGGACATCCACTGCTGGCATAGCTCCTCCAAGCTTTCCATACGTACGGATCTGAGGTAGCATTTCCGGCGACCTAAATCAGGTCATCCGACCATCTTGCCGGTGGACGTCCTACGCTTAGCTTTCCGGTACGTGGTCTCCACTCAAGAACCTTTCTGCCCAACGACCATCGGTTCTATTCTATCAGTTTATTTCTTACCCAAACAATATTCACAAGAATCTCTAACCATCTCGCTAAGATTTAAGCATCATATGTAAAAACATTTATTTCAAACTCGTATCTATTAAAAAGAAAATTAAGCTTGAATAATTACAAAACCACTAAACAAGCCGCATTAATTGCAATAGACGCTTTCAACAAATAGTGTAATTAAACTTTAAAGCACTCAAATTTAAATGTCTTTATTTTTAACCAACAAATACGAGAATTTATATGAAGGTCGGTTTTCTTGTAAGGTCTTTCTACAAGGTCGAAATTAGTCTAAATTAATAATGAAGAAATGTCACATAAAATTTAAGTCTCACAATCCAGTGTGCTTTGAGGAATCGTTGAAATTAATAAGATACCTAACGAAGCAGCTAATAGCACTAATTGGCAATGTATTTTATGAATTAAATGTGTCTCGCAAACATTCTTTGCGTTATAAATTAATCAGCATTGACAATTATAAATATCATCTCAAATGAATTGTAGCGTTTAAATTAAATTCGACTAGCAAATTGTGTTCTGTGCATCACTTTCAATATTTAAAAGCTTTGTTTGAGACAGCTTAGGCAAATTTAAATCATCATCATCATCATCAGCTCATTAAACGTCCCCACCGAGGGGCACGAGCCTACCGTATAGGTATGATAGGCCTTAGTCGTCCACACGCCCAGTGCGGATTGGACGACTTCACACACAACCTTCGAATCTCTTCGCAGGCGTGCATGAAGGTTTCCTCACGATTTTTCCTTCACCGTAAGAGCGTCGATAACGTACATATATTTTCAAAATTCGAAAATACATTGGTACGTGTCGGGATTTGAACCTCAGCCCTCCCGGTAGGAAGGCGACAGTCCACACCACTGAGCCACCGACGCTCTTATGAATATTAATTTAAATGAATTTCCAAATAACAATATTTGCCAATTTTAGTAAGTTCTCCTTTAGTAACGTTTTGTCATGGTCTGTCGTATCACGTACCATCAGGTGAGCGTCCTGACCGTCCTGTTCACTTCATTACATAAAAAACAGATCAGTACAAATACTGTTATTAGATTAGATATCCCACACTTAACCTCGGGAGCCTTTACGTAATTGCTTTGACGGGTGAACATGTTGTATATTTGACTATTGTTACGTTATCGCCTTTGCAATGCTTATGCAGGCATCCCAAAGGAGCTGACAGCAGAGTACTGGCGTAATCACTGCAGTACATACCTTGCACTTGCTAATGCTGCCTTTGTGCATATGTAGTCATACAACATACTTATATATATTAACAATAATACTCATATTAACTTAAGGCTTTTCCTTTGCTTAGAAATGATGCTGGTCGAGGCTAGATAAGAAAAGATGAGGACCGGGATATCTGTCGCAGAATGAGAGAGACATATTTCCTGCAGTGTACTGCAATACTACTCTCTTCGACCTTCTTCTAGTTATCGAGTGGATACGGATTCTCAAGTTAAATATGCAATTTGGTTGCAAGATAATGCAACCAATATTGGGCCACTTTGATCGCCCTTTCATTCGCCATCCAGAGAAATATAGGGATATTTCGGAGTAAGACAGTAGCTGTTCCATTGTCTGCGAGGAACTACAGTCACACAGACTGCTTCTAGAATATATCCCCATCTCACCCGATTTTCACGGCACCGGCCAACACCTGCCCGCAGTCTATATATAGCTTTCCAGACCACCCAGGTAAGATTACACAATTATTAGTATTGCAGTACGCTGTAGGACATAGGTCTCTCCCATTCTGTGACAGATATCCCGGTTCTCGGCTTTTACTATCGAGCCTCCACCAGCCTTCTAAGAAAAGGTAGGTAGGGTAAGTAAGGTAAGGAAAACACATTGGTACGTGCGGGATTTGAACCTCGGCCTTCCCGGTAGGAGGGCGTCAGTCCACACCATTGAGTCACCGACGCTCGAATCGAAAATTTTTATTTAAGAACCTTATTTAATGCAAACTCGAAGAGATATTTTAAACTGGACGAAGTCCAGGAGTCGACTGTCTAAGTAAATTAAAGGTATCAGTCATATTTTATTAATAATAGACGGTAAATCGAGACCGATAAAGACGTGAGTCATCCAGGTAGATACCAATGCAGTACCAGACATCGTCCCGGGAAATACGTGTGTTTTGCACTTCCGTGTTTCTACAAAATTACTGTGTGTATGGGATGTTGGTGTCAGGTGATGAGCCCTGCGCCCATCACCAAGGTTAGCAGAAAATAATCACAGATATGTAATGTTATTAATTTCTACCAACACTGCATCTGTCATGGTCAGGCGTATCACCTACCTCCAGGTGAGCAAACTGACCGTTCTGTAAATTCTATGACAAGAAACAATACCTTGAACTTACTCAGGGTTTATAAGCAAAACATGTATACAATCTGTTGATATATCCTGGTACAAGACATTATTAATTAGTTACGGTTTGTAATTTAGTGTGGAGGGAGATGTGACCGCCGCACTGCGGTCTCCACTACTCTCAAGATTTAAGTCGGTTCTAACTCAACGCAGTCCTTATTCTAAATACTAGAACAAAATAAACACTTCAACTTCACTAAACAATTTTATTTGTATAAACTAAATGGAGGTCACTCGGTCGTTGGCTCATTGGTGTGGATTGTTGTCTTTCGGTCTGAAGGGTGAAGGTTCAAACCCTGATCTTATGGTGAAGGAAAACATCATGAGGAAACATGCACACGCCTACAAAGAAATTCAAAGTTTGTGCGTGAAGTCGGGATATCCGCACTGAGCCCGCGTGGACGACTATACCCTTTGTGCCCCTCGGTGGGGACGTATAATGAGTTGAAATGATGAGGTGTTTCCAAAAAAACTACACTAAACCTATACTAAAAAACTCCGTGCTTAAATTGATGCAAGATGACGCGGTGCGAATGTCCGTACATCTATAATACTCAAAAAATATTCTCTTAAATATTTCAAAGTGATCCAATCTGACAGTTGTACATTTGCGAAGTCCAAGCCCTCGTCTCGCCCACCCATCATGAGATTTAACGCAGTCGTGTTCTCCCTGATTTCCCGCGGGATTGCGCGACGTCGCGTGTAGGAGCCTAGAAACAACAGATACGGGCTATTCGAACTTTGAAATCCATATGCAAGATATTACTATTGACTTTTGTAACTGTGTGGAAAAAATATTTTTTCTTCTTGAAAATAATTTTGTATTGAACTGCCATACTAGGAATAATTTTATTACTCGTGCATGTAGAACTTATACTTATTTCTCACATATTGATATGTTTGCTATGTAATATTTAATAATTAATTGGCTACTAAAAATTTTGTAAAAGATGCATAGCTACATGAAATCAATCTTTTGTATCTCTCTCTCTTCAACCTATCGCAGTCCACTATAGGATATAGGTTTCCCACAATTTGCACCAGATATCCCGGTCCTCCGCTTTTTTCATCCAGCATTCAAGACAGCAAGTCGTTGGTCCATCGGATCAGAGGGCGTCCTACGCTACGCTTTCTAAGAAGCGGTCTCCACTCCAGAACTACGTGATCAGCCCACTGCCACTTCAACTTTCGGATCCGGTGAGCTACGTCGGTAACTTTAGATCTCTTGCGGAAAACATCGTTTTAATCCTTAAGAGAGACTCCGAGCATAGCTAGCTCCATTGCCCGTTAAGTAACATTTTAAGTTGTGAACCCATCCCGCAGTCAATGTCCATGTCTCAGCTGCGTATGTTAGTACGGGTTAGTTTGGCCCTAGTAAACGTATTCTTGCAGGACTTCGATAAGGACGCCACTGATGTATACTGGTTGTGGCATGACATGGTCATTAAACATGACTTTCATCTTGTCCAAGTTCATGCCAAACCCGACCCGTCTGGACGACTCATTTAGGGTGTTCAACATCTCAGGAAGCTCTTCCCGTTACAGTCCAATTTACCCGAAGTCATGCTGTAAAGCAAGACCTGTGCGATCCTAAAGACCATACTAATCTACTAACTAAGACTAATCCATGAAGCCAGTAATCAAAAATAAATGCATGTCCAAACGTATTCTTAGCTCAAGCGACGTGTGAAATATTTAATTTGGTCGCGTATGACGAAGGCACTCCATATTGCGTTTGCACTCGACAAATTGCGTTAACTCCTTAATATAAGTCTTCATTTACCTTTTAAAGATATTAGGGGTACTGTAGAAGATTTTGAAAATAATAATAAAGAGCTAAAATTAATGGGTTACATTATTTAGATTTTAATTAATTGGGAACAGACATACGTTTGTATGAAGATCATACTTTTTATTAATTTATATGTTACACGAATTCAAAACGACTAACAGTTTCCCAACACGTCATTATGTCATACATAAAAAAAAATTACAAAGTTTGGAACATTGCAAAAACATATATGTCTAGTAAATGGCTACGATATTAATAAGTATAAATAATGTCTAGATGAATTCTTACAATCATTGGATTTAACGTGATGACACCTACTTCTGCCGTGGATTCTGTAAGAGCCAACGTAGATACAAAATATTTAACAGAAAGCTGGTGACGGCGTTTTCTAATTACAACTTACCCATTATAGGTTCTGCTATCGTCAGCCCGCCTACTATGCGTGGACATTATAGCAAACACTACACATGCTTTGACACTAGTACGAGTATGCCTGAAATCTTGCAAAGAACACTGACGGGCTATTCAATTAACTATTGGGCCCAAGCTGACATCTCCTTTTCGCAAAGCATCATGGCGAATAAAAAATCCGGCAACTCTTATGATTTGTTGATAAAAAGTTCATTATCAGAAAAATCTCATTTTTTATGTTGCGAAGTGAACAGGGCGGTACGGACGTTCACCTGATGGTAAGTGATACACCTGACCATGTCAGAGCGGCATTGAAAGTGACCAACAACTGGTAAACAGTTATTATTCTCCTTCAATGCCGTACTTAGCCCCTCAACCCAGACAACAGATGTTAGGTTTCCCGGTAATTTATATCTGAAATTCAGGTGTAGTTGAACGAGCATAGTCCAAGATATTAGTGACGACCCATTTGGTGCAATGATTGAGACGTTCGGCTTCTATATCATCTGTTTATAGTCTGGGTGTTTCTATGTATCATACTCGTATGCAAAGAAAAGTATAAGTTGTTTATCCGTTGAATAGAACCTATATTACAGGCTAATGCTTAGTTTGGGGCTAGATGGCGCTGAGTGTATGTCAGTGGATACTTATTTATCATTATTTATGTATATAAAAGAAACAATACAATTACAGCCAGCTACACGAATTACAATAAAATATCATTCGTATACGATTTCATACGATATATCTGTCTTCCCTATTTACGACTCAATATTTCACATCAGCGTTCTCATAAAGCCCGAAGACAGTATTACAATACGGGTGGAGGTAACCCCTCTTTTCTCGTAATAGGTATTTATGGTCCGCAGTCCACACATAACCCATTAGTGGGACCGCCATGTGTTTTCTGTTTTCTTTTCGCCGGTAAACACCCACAATCTAATTACTGACATTGATTTCATGTTTACTTTTTAAACTTCCTAACTCCTTATTGATATTCTTAATAATTCTTTACGACCTTATGAGCAAATAGGGATAACTTGTTACCGTGTTCTCCGATAAAAGTTTGTTAGGACTTAGGACCTACTTCACTTTAGTAAAGTGTTTGCTGTAATCTCCAAGCTTGAAAAGCGGGTTGAACATAGCAGTGCCTAGGTTATTATTATTATTCGAATTACTGGGATCTATTCAGGCTTTTTCAGACCTGAAGTCAGCTCGACCTAAAAGATCTTTTTGATACGCTCGGCATTTTAGAGTTTGTCTAAAAGGTGAGCACTTTTCAGGAAACTCAGAATCCTGCCTAACTTTATCGATTTGATGACATTTGTGCATAATAGGTCACTTTCTTTTAGAGAACACAATTGCAATCGAACCTAGGTTAGGTGAACTGTCACAGTGCTGTTCGTTTTGTGCTGAATGATTTAAACCCAAGCCGTCTCTAAAGGCACCTAGGTGTGGTAATTGTTTTCTGATTTGCCATCATTCTAATTGTCATAATTTAGACTATAGCAATATTATATAATATTCAGACGTTAAAATAAAATAAACAAAGCCATCAAACACAAACATAAATGAGTAATTTTCCCAATCAAGTTACCCAGTACATCCCACCCATCAAAGTTACAACTAAATTGTTCCAGTGAATTTCGTTACTTAATTAAGTACCTAACTGCCCGACAAGTTGTCGAGTTGTCCTCGCCCAAAACTAATGCTTAAAACAAACAATTATCAACGAGCTAATCTAGTAAAAGGCCAATTACAAAGCAAAATAACGCTAATCCAGATTTAGGAAATACTCGATAAATGGGAGTGCGGGCTCGATAAAATGTAAGTTCGAAAACCTTGCAGTGTACCCGAGGGCATAAATCCTCAACCTTTTTTCTCTTAAGTTATTTACGCGACAATCTATTGTTGCGACTGGTTGCATTTAGTTTAAATTAACAACGAATGCGAAGAATTAACTGGGAGGCCCCCTTTTGTAGTTGCAGATATTGGCTTTAATCCTACAAAAGGTCGGTTTTGAAATGTCAATAATTTCGCTTCAAATATCACAAGAAGTAAATAAAGTTAATGTCGCTCGACCTACATAGAACAAAAGCGTTTGTAAGTTAATTATTGAATGTTTGCCGTCCATTTGGTGTAAGTTGAGACCTTCAGCTACCACACCAACGTTTCGGTTGATTGCCATAAAGTACAAACATTTTGCATAAGCAGTGAATATGTCTATTTGTATTGGTCTGGGTGTTTCTATGTATGATATGTATTTACAAATAAAAATATAAGTATGTTTATACGTATATCTGGAGGGTGCTGGTTCAAAACCAGCCAAGCACCAATGTATTTTCAAATTTTAGAAATTATAAGTTGCATAACACTTTGGCGGTGGGGAGGAGGCCAGTGTGTTCGATTTATGAAGCTGCAAGTTTAGCAGCTTGGTCAGTCGTCGAATAAGTGACCTATATTTCAGCCCCTTCTGCCCCTAGAACGCACGCTAAGCTTTTGTTCTTAGATACTACTTTAGTATGGCAGTCAGTTTTTACCCACCAATCTGCATTTGACCTACGTCATGTGTTATGGCCTTTGGGCATTCGGAATATTAGCAAAAAGAAAATCTCAATAATTCACTTTCGTATTGTATGTAATAACAAACTATGAACTCCCAACTGATAATAAGAAGAAGACAAAATTAAAAAGAAGACACAATAATTCTAAATATAAAAGTAACTACAATTAGGCCATAATTTCCGGTGGCCAGGAACGTCGGCAACACATAGCTATGCTTATGGGGACGCTATGTTTGGGTTGGCTTTTTGCTGTTAGTAACAAAAGGCATTTTTAATCTCACTGGGCCAGTGGCAAGTGCATATGGCTCTAAACCTAAAATGTTTAAGAAACGAGCCTAAAAGCGTCCGAGAGTGGAATTCGAACCTCGGCATAACCTGTTGCTGGGGGTTTAGATAACCTATACGTTTGACGAGAAATGCGACCCGGTACATGCCAGTAACGCTAATATGGACCGGTCAAACTTCAGCACTGTGCTCTGCAGTGGTTAATGTCAATGTTCATTAAAGGCAACAATGAATGCTTTTTAACAAATTAAGCTTTCACAAATGGCCGATTTGCGGGTCCGACCCAAACACATTACACGGTCGCTAAACCAACATTGGCTTGTTCGCATTCTGTCGGGATACCGAATGAAGCACTTTACCGTAAATAGTTCACTATCCGACCCATAATTGCATTGAGGAAAGGAGATCAAGGATGGTAAAGGATAGAAGGTATTTGGATGAAGGACAGTGACGGCGGAAGTAGATAAATATTTTAAAATTTAATAGTAATAAAAATAATTTGCAACGTAGGACGGCCCCCCATAAGATGGACCGATGACTTAAGAAAGGTTGCGGGTGGCCGCCGGATTTAGTTCCTTAAGTCAAATACTACGGTAATTAAAATATTCTGCATGACAGTGTTAAGATTTTTCTTAATTACCATTTTTCATCGGCTTAAATTTTTTGAAATTACAAATTCTGATACTTTTACCACAAACCGTCTATCTATTCAACCTATCGCAGTCCACTGCTGGACATAGGTCTCCTTCATTTTGCGCCAGATATCCCGGTCCTCCGCTTTTCTAATCCAGCCTCCACCAGCAACCTTTCGCGAGTCGTCGGTCCATCGTGCCGGAGGGCGTCCTACGCCACGCTTGCCGAGACGCGGTCTCCACTCCGGAACTCGTCTGCTCCAGCGGTACAAACCGTGGTTTTATTTATTTTAGGAGACACTGCTAGTACACATAATTCATACACATAGCACACATAACTTCCGGCCGATGGAAGTGGAGGTTATAGAGGGAGGCCTATGTTAAGCAGTGGATATCATGTAGCTGATATGATGATGATAGTGTTCAATAAGACATTTCGCTATAGTTTAAGTCAGCATAATACTTATTTATTTTACACAAAACTGCATCATTAAACTTTGAATAAAGCAACAGCCGTTACATAATCTACGTCAGAAGTGGCCAATAAGTAAATAGGATGACCAATACAAATAATCTCACTACTACTGGATATGAAGAAGAAAACGATTCCATATTCTCATAATATTATGAGAATTTATATATCATTTATTCTACGATTCTATAATAATAATAATTCATTTATTTGCTTGTTGGAATATGGTACATAGTAGGGTGTTGATAAAAGTAATGTTTCCGACATATTCTATCGAATTTCGATGTGCAAATTTTCATGGTAGATTATTAAAGTTATTCATTATAAACATACTAAAAGAATATATCATCATTCATTATGCAAATTACATTTTACAGGTCAAATTTATGCTATGAGATTATAAAGTAGATATGTCAAAATTTATAGCTTACAGGTAGTCACAACTTACAGATTATTAATTTACAAATATTATTCGCATAGAAAATTTGATCTAGCGAAATTTTTCTTTGTCGGACTATTTAGAAGACAAGCGGCCATCTTTCCATCACATAAATTAAACCACAATATCTGAAGCAAACAGTATGTATGTATATACAGTCATTCCGCCAAGAACTATCATCAGCACTTAATATCTGAAATGCCTTTGAATGGACACTCTTAAAGTTTATACACTAACTTTAGGAGTCCATTGCTGCTCACACATTGCCCCCGTCCTCTGCCAATTGGCAACCAGCCTCACTCAAATATAAATAAAAAACTGTTTCCCAAATATTTTGTAGAGCCAAAACTGCTCGTTCGAATTTATTGTTGTCTTTACATTTATGTATTGTATTAATAAGACAAGATTTGACCCACTGTTTAGAATAGAACTCACTCAACGACACGACGACGCTATCACGATACTTTATAATCCATCAGTATATTTTATGTTAATGTTTTAAAATGGTAATTTTATAGTAAATCAAATTGTATCATGGTGTTACCAATTAAAATCTTCCCAAAACAGAACGGATAAGTTAAACATTGTACTATTGACACACAATAACGATCCTATTAGCGCATTTTAATTAGCGGAATAGGGCTCAATCCTCTTCTTTGGTCAGGCATATCACTTACCATCGTACCAGGTGAGCGACGAAACCGTCACGTACACTACGTATCATAAATAACCTTTGTTGATCTTTCAGACTGGGTTTTTACCATTAGGTGATGGTGATGGAACGCGAACGTTTTCAGTATTAAAACAAACACAATACAATTTAATAACACACAAAGTTCAACCCATAGACACGTAACTCGGCCGTAAACAATTTTATTTCTCATGTTCGCAGTGCCGTACTAAATCATACAAGCTCGTTATTGGACAGTTATATTGTCCCGATATTACTATAGCGTTTATTTAGACATAATGCTCGGATAAATACAATTGCTATTACAAATTGTTATTATTTCTCCCCCGGTTATTTGTGGCCATTTTCTTTCCACGGACGTTAACGGCTTGATTTAATGCAACCACTTTGTTTTATGCTGTTAATTAGTTTTGTTAGTGCGTGCTTATGGCTTGTAGTAATTCAAGTCTTGCGGATATAACGCTACTACCTAACATAACTGTCTCCGTGGTCTAAAAGTCCGAACGTTGACTGCATTATGTAGGGGTGGGTTCGAATCACGCGCGGACACCGCATAGTAAAAGCCAAACAAACCAGTATTAAAATCATAGTATTTCACCAAACACCATTTGCTAACATTATAAGTTAATAATCATCACCATTTTAACTTTAGTTCGGAACAACTTTAACTAGTTAATTAAAGTCGTTCCGAATCTATGTAAGTGGTAATGATAAATAAATATTTTTTTATGAGACTAACTTCAAAACTATAAAACTGACTTTGGGTGACATCAAAACACTAATTTAATATCTGTATCAAAGTGCTTCGATTCAGCTGTTAAAATAAATTAAGTTATAGTATAGTTAATTGGCAACGTAACTAACTTGATTGATTAAAACAAATAAGCATAGAATCAATTGTTTGACAAAAAATTTCAACATTAATCATGAAATTGACTAGATTTTAAGAAAAATTGACCCCATATTTTAATAATAAATCATTGTACCTGTATAGCGCAATTAAATCTAGCCTAATTTTCTCTCCAATTGTCAGCTTTGAGATTTTAATTAAATACAGCCTTTCGATAAGCGGCTCCAATGATATTCAGCCATTTGATCAAACAGCCAGGCAAATTACTTGGATCGATGACCACTAATTACTTGCTTGCACATGCCATTTCAATTTGGTACTACTGAGGACACGAATCTACCCGTCAAGAGTGTATAGACCTTAGTCGTTCACGCGGGCGCAGTGCGGATTAGCTGACTTCACGAATAACCTTTGAACCAGACGTTTCCTCACGATGTTTTCCTCCACCGCAAGAGCGTAGGATAAACGTTCATCATCATCAGCTCATAACGTCCCCACCGAGGGGCACGAGCCTACCTGTACTGTTAAGCCTTAGTCGTCCACGCGGGCCCAGTGCGAGTTGGACGACTACACGCACAACCTTTAAATCTCTCCAGGCAGGCGTGCGCAGGTTTCCTCACGAGCGTCGCATAACGTACATTATTTTTCGAAAATTCGAAAATACATTGGTACGTGTCGGGATTTGAATCACAGCCCTCCTGGTAGGAGGGCAACTGTCCACACCATTGAGCCACCGACGCTTTGAAGAGTGTAACTTAATAAATAAATAAGTAAATCAATAATTAATACCTAAAACCTTACCTTACCTAAGGTACAAAACTAATAAAAAGTATTAACGATTTTCCGATCATATAATACGCCAGTAACCATAGGATACCATTCGATTATCACCAGCTGTGAAATCGGCCGAAAGAAATTGCGAATCACCGAAGTGGATCTGTTGACACCGATTTCTCTTTGTGGACGAATGAAAAATATTTTTGTAATTTACGTCCAAAGAAACGTCACAGTTAGGGTCTCCGCTAAAAAGGAAACAGATCCATTTGGGATTTCACGTCTAGGTTTGAAAAGCGTTAATAATTATTTCATCATTAAATATATAAATATAATATTAAGTAAATAAATAATACTCGTAAATATCCACTAACATTCACACATGGCAATCTAGCCCCAAACTAAGCATTAGCATGTAATATGGAGGAAGCGGATGCCTAGTCAAGAAGCGAATCTTAAAAAGGCGTACTGAATAAAATATCCGTCCAAAGCAATTATTCCGCTGCATTGGCATTTGTTTTTGAAAACGGACTTCCACTGGAATTAATCAAAATTGTTGTGAACATTAATATTTTATTGCGTTTCTTCTACATTGACTACGTACCTACTGAAATACGTTCATTAGCTTAATGTGTTGCCATAGTTACCATGTGGATTGTGAACACATATTCCCTTTGCTTTCACTTTTGGTTTCAAGGATATTATAATAACGAGGGTATTTGTAAACAAAACATTTACAGGTGTGATTCGGTTATCGCAGGTCTTGCTTTAGCTGATTGTTTTTAAGCAAAATTATAAAAATAACGGCATTAACAAATTTAATGTAGGAAGTTATCTTTTAAGCAGACGTCCCATCCGATAGTGTGCAAATATTTCCCATACACAAGTTATCGCAAAAATTGGACTTTCTATCTTTGGCCAACATAAGAGGGTAAGTTAAGGGTAGACCAATATAAGTCATCACCCCACCATACATAGACTACAGCATCAATACAATAAGATCTGTAAAGTATGTGACATCGACATAATTATTTTCAAATAAGCCACAAAAATTCAGGCGTCAAGTAGTGCAGTCCAAAGCTTGGCATCCTATGAGTAAAGTGATACTTGGCTTTAAGTTTGTGTGTGTCACAGATGTCTTGTTGCTTGTACCAGTTATTTTATCTTGTTGGTTGCTCTAATAGATAAACAACGCCGTAGGCCTGTCACCCGAGACGATAAATGCCAGGCCTTTCATACTACACAGAAGTAGTAAGTAAGTACTCTCCATTGTCACCGAATGATATCTGGGATGGGGCTGCCTGCCTATACCCTGTTACGAGTTTCCAAGTATTGTGTTCAAATGGAAACCATAATTAAACACTACACATCGAAATAGATAACGACTGTTCAAAAAGCGACTGTAAATGTCAATGTATTAACTTATTAAAATTTCATTTTTAAATAACTTCAAAAACGAGAAAGGGTACTCAATTTGACCGTTACAGTCGACGAATGAAATAATTATTATTTTTTTTGCTTTTTAGTTTACTGCCCCAAGTCGGTTTTTAAATTTCTGATCTCATACAAAGTTTTTGGACTTTAGTAAAACAACTTCAAACATCCAAAAGCTAATAATTTAACCGTTTCTAAGTAACAGTTTCTAAATATATCTTTTATATTAAAACTCGGCCCCAAAGCTCGGTATGTGAGTCGCTCCACGTGTGATATTAAGTGCCGTTTAAATTAGATTTAACTTTTAGTTCGGGAAAATTTTGAAATGTTACATTGATTAATATTTTATAAATAGTACCCAAATACGGAATTAAGTGGTTATAATGGTACGTTATATTTACAAGTTCCTTGGCACAAGAGTGTACGACAATCAGCTTTGATAAGTGAAAAAAGAGAAAGAGAAAACATTTTGAGGTCAGTACTATTTGACGTAATGGCATATTATACTATATAGCTTTTATGCAACAGAATTTATTAGTTAAATAACAAAGGAGATAAAACAATTTAAATCTAATATATTATAATGTATTGTCTAAAACCACCACCGTAATAAATAATATAAATAATTAAGAATTTTTAAGTGTTGTGCCGTAGCACAATACGTAAAAAAATAATTTGTGGAAATAATCGCGACGAACGAATATTCATTAATATTTGAAACAGCAGCAACTATTTCTCGAAACCACTTCAAAGTTTCGTAGCGTTTTTCGTAGTCTGCTACGAACGTAATTACACGCGGCTGTGCTACGTATGTAATTACAGTCGTAGTGTACAAACTAAACAAGGGTAAACGAGTCAATTCTCGTCAAGTCCCAAGTAATTGATTAATTGTCGTCCGCAGTGATGTATGCGACCACAGAGGCCGCTGCTGAACCGCAGACCCCACTTGTGGTCGGCGGCTTGCTTGTACGGACCAACTGTAAGAGCTATATTTACAACTAGCTTTAAGATCCCTTGTCTGCTGTCTGAGATTCCTTGTGTAAGTTTACCACTAAATCTCATTCAAGCAATTTACATTGATTGCGTGTCTTGCAAAGAGATTGTTGTAAGATTATGGTAGTGGGTAAGAATTCTTAATCAACATTACCCAACTTTATTTAACAGTTTCGGATAGTCCACTGCTGGACTTGAGACATCATCATCAATAGGGAGAAATTTGCCTAATTGAATAGCTAATCTTCATGTTTAGTTAGGTGGGACGAACGAACAGTAAAATCTATTGTATAAAAATCTTTTTTCTTCATACTTCCTTCTAAAAAGGGAGCGCTACTACCTGATCTCTGCCTTATATTGTATGCAAGTATCTAAGCTATCCGTGATAATAGTAAGGGTGTACACATTGTGTTATAATTTGCGCTCTTCATACTTTATCAAGATTGATGACCATAAAATGTAAGTTGTTATGAAAATGGGAGTCGTTCAACACCACGCTCACTGAAATATGGTGTATCATGCAAAACTCAAATGTTTTGTAAAACCCGCCAATACCATGGTCCTGCGACATACGTAATGGGACTACTGCTACTTCGAAGTCGAGTTCTCACATGAATAATATGATTGCTGATTTGATATGAGAAATACTGTTTCTTTATCATCTTCCATTTTTTTATCATCATGAAGCAGTTCGAAGGATTACGACGGCTATCACCTTTCTAAGACAGACACTTTTGGGAGAATACAGTGTATTTATACTTGTGTGTTAAATACAATGAAGTAGGTATAACTTAAACTATATAAGCCGATTTAGATGTTCTTAGCCAGATGGCATTGCAACTTCTAGAACTTCCCATGAGTCTGAATCGCGGTGTTGAGACTTTTCTTGAAATAAGTTAGACTACGGTGGTATTAAGATAGTAAACTTAATTGTCACCTCTAAATTAATATTTTCCTTATAATAGATCCCAAGAGTGCACGATAGGCTGTAGTTTTTCTATTAACATAATTTTGAAACACTTTTATGGTGAAGCTGAAGATATTGCAGACGACCTATTGCGTGTTTGTATTAATAATGAAATTTGTGTGGTGTTATTGTATCTATCGCATTACAATTTATCTGCTACGCCATAGGTTACGGGTTCAGTTTCAAACATTAATATGTGATAGAAACGTCACCTAAACATAAAATAGTAATAATAATAATATTGGCTTAAATGTACCTTTTATGTTATATAACCAATACAAAATAATGAAATTGTCGTTTAAATAAACTGACCAAAATATTTATATCATTTTCTTACTCGAAATTCATTCTATTATTTACAATTTCCGCTTGCCTTGATGATAATAGACAGCCCAAGCTCCTTTAAGAACTTACGCGAAACACCAAATTAATTGTTTTCGTCACCAATAACTGTTACGCGGAATCGTCCGGAACTTCGCCTTAACAATCTTGCGACTTTCAATCGAGTTGTGAGTCGTTTGAGTTTCAATTCTTAATGAGTTCCCCTCATTAAGCGAGTTTGCTATGAACTAATTTGATGACTCTTGATGTTACGCCTAGTTTGCGGGGAGATTCATATTTATATTTTTCATGAAGGTTGTGTATCTAAATTATTATGAATTGTCTGTATATTATGTCTGTCTGTTATGCTGAGATCTCGGAATTGATGTTCACACCCAATATCATCGGCGAGACGAGGCGCAGCGTCTTCGCTGGCTTGGCCACCTCGAGAAGAATGGAGGGGCATCGCCATGTGAAGAGAGCATACCTGCGGCCAACCGGTTGGGCGGCGCCCCGTGGCCGCCCAGGTACCGCTGGAAGGACGTCGTCGAGTCTGATCTGCGTGAACTCCAGGTCAATGACTGGCGGGAAGTGGCGCAGGATCGACAAAGATGCGATCTCTTGTTTCGGAGGCCAAGACTCACTTCGGGTCAATGAGCCAGCGGAGTGTGTGTGTGTGTGTATATTTTGGTTTAGGTATGCTTGTTATTGGTAACTTATAGTTACTTAACACTTTTTATATTAGCCTTTTTGTGCAGTGGTAGGCAAATAACAATACTTATAGTATCAGGACATTGTCAATACTTTATCGACAGTCGTTGTATCGACATCATAGCAGTGATTTATTTTAGCGTGAGCTTAACCTTCTAACAGTCAGAATTCCAGATACAATAGAAAATCTGTTGTTTTGGTTTGATACATCCGTCAGCAGCGGTTTAAGTTTTAACTTTCCCATCAAATAAGTGTTGTTAAAAGTACACTATAGTTACGGTACATAGCTGTTAAAATGACCACCATGCAGATTAAAAACAATACTAGGGTTATGGTAAATCTTCATTCATGAAATGACTCAGTTATTTCTTTTTACCCAAATTTGCAAATCCTTAATACGAATTTAGTTCACCGGACATTATTATGTCGCAACCCAACTTTCAGAATGTGCTTGTTGTCTACGACTGCCTCATTTACCCTTTTTATTAGTTTTACTCGTTCATACAAATTAGATATATAAGGCTTGTTACATACGAGGTTAGTTTATTTGTTGAGGTGATGGACGTACAAAAGAGAAAGGAGGAATTCACTGACGACAAAGTGTGTCAAAGTTTTGGTATGGAAAAATTGACATTTTTTTTATTTATTCATACAAGTACAAATAATAAACAACAGTTAGATGTAAACATTAAACTCATTCGAATTTTTGACGTACACCAGAATCGTCATACTTGTTACGTCATAAATTATAAAAAGACACTTAACATAAACATACATTTTCATTGACAAATAGGAAACACTTCAATTATATGTAAACATAGTGCAGGTGCATTTGGTTCGTATATGTCAGAGAACACAGCTTGCGTAGTGAAATGATGCAAAACACGAGTGATATAAGGAAATAGAAGAAATTATGTTTTGTAGTTAAATGAACAATTTTATCACAGTTTCCTAGTTTCAAGCAATAAATGAAAATACCAAAAGTATGAGAAATATTTGTCAAAAACACATAGACAACAGCTGTCATTTAGGCGACACATTTTATAGAATAGTGACACTGTCCGTATTTTTTGTACGTTATAGGGATGTATAACTTCTATGGTTGCTTATAATCATCTATAGCCAAACGGTCCACCGAGAGACTGGTCTAATGGTTTATGGTCCCTTTTTATGAACAAGAGGGGGGATCAATAACAATACAAACATCAAGAACGCAACAATCGAACACAGAAATTATTCTATGAAACTTGGTCATATTTTAAGCTGCATCCAATCATACATTATTGATTAAATGGCAAATAACTACATAATTTTGGACCCTCTTACTTTGTATCGACGTAAACAAAACAATGGAAACTAGGTTACCCATACATAAATAATGAAAGCCGTAGTTCGAAGGGGGATTGTCAACCTTAGACCTTTTAGTCTTGTACTAGTTCACATAACATAAATAGAATGGAATCCTTGTATAATTAATTTTATTTTATATTTACTTTCCTTAAATGACATGTCAGATGCAGCAGGTTAAAGTCATTCATGGGGGCTGAATCACTTGGTTGTATGAATTCCGTGGTTTTTCGGTTAGAGTCTCCATGGTTTAGCACGCACAGCATTTGGCAGTGTGACCCGGAAGTCGTAGGTTTGAATCCCATGGGTAATCGTTACTTTACCCGGCTACATTAAGATGGTAGTGTTTAACAACAAATAATCATGCACATGCAATTCATGCACACAAATGTACTGCCCAGTGCCCGGGGATCGATCCCGGCAGCCGACATCGCAACCGCTACAACAAATGAGTCGTTAAATTTCAAACATCAATATTACCTTAGTTATTTGAAAAGCAGGGTCTCATGTTACAAGTATCTATAATAAAAAGGAGTCCCTTGCTATTGTACAACGATCAACATCATCGTCAGCTCATTAAACGTCTCCACCGAGGGGCACAAGCTTACCAGTATAGGGTTTTTAGGCCTTAGTCGTCCACGCGGGCCCAGTGCGGGTTAGAGGACTTCACGCACAACCTTTGAATCTCTTCGCAGGCGTGCGCAGGTTTCCTGTACGTACGATGTTTCCTTCACCGTAAGAACGACGTGATAACGTCCATGTATTTTTCGAAAATACATATCTTTTTCGGAAATGATATTTAAATGTAAATATTTTTTATTATGTTTTTTTTTTGTTATTATTATATAATCACGTTCCGTTTTCCACACGCCTTAGGCCATCCTAACAAAGGAGCACTCTGCAATCACGCCGTTTGTAAATCCGGATGCGCACACGTGAGCGGGAATATTGAGTATTGAGCCGGTACTGAATACCGGATGATGAGAAACAAACACGCAATTCGAGAAATAACGCTCTCCACCGTATATTACGTGATATATACGTGGTATTATTTATTGTATATACTTGGTATTATTTATGGTAGGTAACATAGTGCATACCACCATTCATGATTTTTTGTTTTTAAATGTGTGCAGGACGGTCAGAGCGCTCACCTGATGGTAAGTGATACGCCTGACCATTACAGAGCGGCATTGATTGAGATCAACATCTGATAAACTATTATTCTCCATAAAGGCCGCATTGCGCCCGACACCCGAGACAGCAGATGTAAGGTATCTTCTACCCGGTAATTTAAATAGCAACAGAGCCCTCATCCTGAAACACAGAAGCACAAAACACTTCTATTACACGGAACGATATTTGGCACTTCGGTGGTATCTACCTAGACGACTCAGTATCCAATAAATGAATCAAAAAGATGCCGTAGCGTATTTTATATATACCTGTTTCTGTCTCTTATACCTATCGCAGTCAACTGCAGAACATTCCCCCATTCTGCGCCAGACATCTCGTCCCTCCGCTTTTCTCATCCAGTCTCCCCCAGCAACCATTTGCAAGTCACTGGTCCATTGGGTCAGAGGGCGTACTACACAACGCTTGCCCAGACGCTATCCCCACATATTTAGAAAGGGAAAATTACATGAAAGAGTTAATTTTATTTTATTTGCTATGACAAACAGCTCACAATGAATCCCTATTACATTTGTGTCATTTGTTTTGAAGCCCACATCGTTATCCTCAGGTTATTATTGTTTCTAAGACAATGTAGGAAAAGCCTTTTTATACAAAGACTTTGCTACGTTGTGTACGAAAAACCTCGTCAACACGTTTATGCGATCTCCACCTAGAAGAATGGAATTATACGGCAAAATCCGTAAAACGTACCGCTTTGATTTCCCGTCTCATGCCAATGCGAGCGGATAACATTGACTCTGCAGATTGCAACTGCACTCGGACACGTGCCGGGAGACGTACCTCAAAGTACGTGCGATACGTGAGCGAGATTTTGACGACGATGTTTCACACATACATACTTTCAGAACTTCATTAGGTACATTTCACTAGGTTGCAGACTCGGTACTGAGTCGTCTAGGTAGGTACCACCGCAGTGCCTGATATTGTCTCGTGAAAGAGGAGCGTTACGAACCTTTGTGTTTCGGGATGAGGGCATTATAGCTAGTGAAATAATCGGGTATAAGAGACCTAACATCTGTCGTCTCGGGTGTCAGACGCAGAGTGGCGTTGATGGAGGATAATAACTGTCTTTCAGTTGTTGTTCTCCTTCAATGCTGCTCTGTCATGGTAAGGCGTATCACTTACCATCAGATGAGCGTTCTGACCGTTGTACACTTATAACATAAAAAAACATACTGTGACGGATATACGTGGTGTAATTGGTCGACTATTACAACAAGGTACCATCAGTCCCTATACAGTATTTTTTTTGTGCGTGAACGTTTGAATTTCTATGAGTATACCTATGTCAATATTTACCAAAAAATAATTTAAGTAAATGTACTGTTTTTTTAGACGATTCGTACAACTCACGCTTAAATTGATGCTAGATGACGCTGTGTGTGCGTCTGTGTGTCTTATTTATATATTAACCACACATACTTTGAGAACTTTATACAGAAACAATCAACGGAGACATAATAACTACATTTGATTTCAGCATTAGATAGAAAATTATGTTGGTTTCGCGCTGATAAAAAATCCACTTATTTAATGCTACTTATTTCAATCATCAAGGATCAAGGCGTTTTGAGTTTGAACTTTAAATTCAAGCATTAATTTTCAGTATCAGGAAAAGGTTAAAAATATTGATTTACCCTAGGGCATTGTTTTTGACAGAATTGTACATCGAAACGGTTTGACTGATGCCTATGAGTTTTAGGCCCGTATTCCAGAACGACATTTAACGTTGATCTTTACATAAATTTAGTTAGAAAAAAATGGCACTATGTATTGTATAGAGCGCTTTCGCATTCTTACTCTATATAATAATAAATTAACGCGTAAAGATTAACGCTTGAGTCTTTCTAAAATACGGGCCTTTGTCTATTAATAACCCACAATCTAAAAAGTAGACACCTAAGCAGAATTTCATCATCATCAGCTCATTAAACGTCCCCACCGAGGGGCACGAGCCTACCCGTATAGGGCAGAATTTAGTAAATGTAATATTCAAGGACAAGAACTACAAAAATAGTTAAGCTTTTTCACCTGGAAAATATAGGCGTAATTCAATTCGGAGATCTAAAAGCAAAACCTAGTTACCACGCGTTGTAAATGGATAACATGATATGTCTGAGAGATGTCTAGAGATTGATATTACTGAGAGCTATTTTAAATATATATTTGAAATATATTTTTGACTACCTCCGTGGCATAGTGGGCACAGCGTTCGGCTGCGTAAACCGGAAGTCGTGGTTCGAATCCCGCGGAGAAACGTCACTGTGTAATTTTTAGGGTAAATAATAAATATCCACTGACATTCACACAGCGCCATCTAGCCCCAAGTTAAGCGTGAGCCTGTATTATGGTACTAACAACGGATAATGTTTATGTTTAAAAAAAATTATATAAGTATGTATTATATACATTTTTAGTAATAGATACATATTATATGTATATANTAGCTTAGCAAAGCCTATAAATAATTAACTCCACTTTATCATTGTACCATTAAGTTGTAAATAAGTAAATAGCTCAGTAATTATTAATGAAATAGTCACAAATAGTTTTATATAATGTTACAATTAAAGCACACCACCAAGAACAAGGTAATATGATAATTATATAAGTGGCTAAGAGATGGCGCTGTACGCAGTTAGAACGCGCAAGCACTACGTCCGCAAAAACCTATAAGATTAATATGTATAATTATTAGAGAAGGATTAAATACTTAGTAATGATGAACTAGCGTTTTACTTTAGTATATCAACATTCTCATATGTTCGAACTTTAACACGACGCTATCACGATACTTTATAATCCATCAGTATATTTTATGTTGATGTTTTAAAATGGTAATTTTATAGTAGATCAAAATTGTATCATGGTGTTACCAATTAAAATCTTCCCAAAACAGAACGGATAAGTTAAACATTGTACTATTGACACACAATAACGATCCTATTAGCGCATTTTAATTAGCGGAATAGGGCTCAATCCTCTTCTTTGGTCAGGCATATCACTTACCATCGTACCAGGTGAGCGACGAAACCGTCACGTACACTACGTATCATAAATAACCTTTGTTGATCTTTCAGACTGGGTTTTTACCATTAGGTGATGGTGATGGAACGCGAACGTTTTCAGTATTAAAACAAACACAATACAATTTAATAACACACAAAGTTCAACCCCATAGACACGTAACTCGGCCGTAAACAATTTTATTTCTCATGTTCGCAGTGCCGTACTAAATCATACAAGCTCGTTATTGGACAGTTATATTGTCCCGATATTACTATAGCGTTTATTTAGACATAATGCTCGGATAAATACAATTGCTATTACAAATTGTTATTATTTCTCCCTCGGTTATTTGTGGCCATTTTCTTTCCACGGACGTTAACGGCTTGATTTAATGCAACCACTTTGTTTTATGCTGTTAATTAGTTTTGTTAGTGCGTGCTTATGGCTTGTAGTAATTCAAGTCTTGCGGATATAACGCTACTACCTAACATAACTGTCTCCGTGGTCTAAAAGTCCGAACGTTGACTGCATTATGTAGGGGTGGGTTCGAATCACGCGCGGACACCGCATAGTAAAAGCCAAACAAACCAGTATTAAAATCATAGTATTTCACCAAACACCATTTGCTAACATTTATAAGTTAATAATCATCACCATTTTAACTTTAATTCGGAACAACTTTAACTAGTTAATTAAAGTCGTTCCGAATCTATGTAAGTGGTAATGATAAATAAATATTTTTTTATGAGACTAACTTCAAAACTATAAAACTGACTTTGGGTGACATCAAAACACTAATTTAATATCTGTATCAAAGTGCTTCGATTCAGCTGTTAAAATAAATTAAGTTATAGTATAGTTAATTGGCAACGTAACTAACTTGATTGATTAAAACAAATAAGCATAGAATCAATTGTTTGACAAAAAATTTCAACATTAATCATGAAATTGACTAGATTTTAAGAAAAATTGACCCCATATTTTAATAATAAATCATTGTACCTGTATAGCGCAATTAAATCTAGCCTAATTTTCTCTCCAATTGTCAGCTTTGAGATTTTAATTAAATACACAGCCTTTCGATAAGCGGTTCCAATGATATTCAGCCATTTGATCAAACAGCCAGGCAAATTACTTGGATCGATGACCACTAATTACTTGCTTGCACATGCCATTTCAATTTGGTACTACTGAGGGACACGAATCTACCCGTCAAGAGTGTATAGACCTTAGTCGTTCACGCGGGCGCAGTGCGGATTAGCTGACTTCACGAATAACCTTTGAACCAGACGTTTCCTCACGATGTTTTCCTCCACCGCAAGAGCGTAGGATAAACGTTCATCATCATCAGCTCATAACGTCCCCACCGAGGGGCACGAGCCTACCTGTACTGTTAAGCCTTAGTCGTCCACGCGGGCCAGTGCGAATTGGACGACTACACGCACAACCTTTAAATCTCTTCAGGCAGGTGCGCAGGTTTCCTCACGAGCGTCGGATAACGTACATATATTTTTCGAAAATTCGAAAATACATTGGTACGTGTCGGGATTTGAATCACAGCCCTCCTGGTAGGAGGGCAACTGTCCACACCATTGAGCCACCGACGCTTTGAAGAGTGTAACTTAATAAATAAATAAGTAAATCAATAATTAATACCTAAACCTTACCTTACCTAAGGTACAAAACTAATAAAAAGTATTAACGATTTTCCGATCATATAATACGCCAGTAACCATAGGATACCATTCGATTATCACCAGCTGTGAAATCGGCCGAAAGAAATTGCGAATCACCGAAGTGGATCTGTTGACACCGATTTCTCTTTGTGGACGAATGAAAAATATTTTTGTAATTTACGTCCAAAGAAACGTCACAGTTAGGGTCTCCGCTAAAAAGGAGACAGATCCATTTGGGATTTCACGTCTAGGTTTGAAAAGCGTTAATAATTATTTCATCATTAAATATATAAATATAATGTTAAGTAAATAAATAATACTCGTAAATATCCACTAACATTCACACATGGCAATCTAGCCCCAAACTAAGCATTAGCATGTAATATGGAGGAAGCGGATGCCTAGTCAAGAAGCGAATCTTAAAAAGGCATACTGAGTAAAATATCCGTCCAAAGCAATTATTCCGCTGCATTGGCATTTGTTTTTGAAAACGGACTTCCACTGGAATTAATCAAAATTGTTGTGAACATTAATATTTTATTGCGTTTATTCTACATTGACTACGTACCTACTGAAATACGTTCATTAAGCTTAATGTGTTGCCATAGTTACCATGTGGATTGTGAACACATATTCCCTTTGCTTTCACTTTTGGTTTCAAGGATATTATAATAACGAGGGTTTTTGTAAACAAAACATTTACCGGTGTGATTCGGTTATCGTAGGTCCTGCTTTAGCTCATTGTTTTTAAGCAAAATTATAAAAATGAAGGTATTAACAAATAAATATATGGTATAACGATAAATGCCAGGCCCTTCATACTACACAGAAGTAGTAAGTAAGTACTCTCCATTGTCACCGAATGATATCTAGGATTGGGCTGCCTGTCTATACCCTGTTACGAGTCTCCAAGTATTGTGTTAAAATGGAAACCATAATTAAATACTACACATCGAAATAGACAAATACTGTTCAAAAAGCGACTGTAAATGTCAATGTATTAACTTATTAAAATTTCATTTTTAAATAACTTCAAAAACGAGAAAGGGTACTCAATTTGACCGTTACAGTCGACGAATGAAATATATTATTATTATTTTTTGCTTTTTAGTTTACTGCCCCAAGTCGGTTTTTAAATTTCTGATCTCATACAAAGTTTTTGGACTTTAGTAAAACAACTTCAAACATCCAAAAGCTAATAATTTAACCGTTTCTAAGTAACAGTTTCTAAATATATCTTTTATATTAAAACTCGGCCCCAAAGCTCGGGTTGTGAGTCGTTCCACGTGTGATATTAAGTGCCGTTTAAATTAGATTTAACTTTTAGTTCGGGAAAATTTTGTAATGTTACATTGATTAATATTTTATAAATAGTACCCAAACACGGAATTAAGTGGTTATAATGGTACGTTATATTTACAAGTTCCTTGGCACAAGAGTGTACGACAATCAGCTTTGATTAGTGAAAAATAGAGAAAACATTTTGAGGTCAGTACTATTTGACGTAATGGCATATTATACTATATAGCTTTTATGCAACAGAATTTATTAGTTAAATAACAAAGGAGATAAAACAATTTAAATCTAATATATTATAATGTATTGTCTAAAACCACCACCGTAATAAATAATATAAATAATTAAGAATTTTTAAGTGTTGTGCCGTAGCACAATACGTAAAAAAATAATTTGTGGAAATAATCGCGACGAACGAATATTCATTAATATTTGAAACAGCAGCAACTATTTCTCGAAACCACTTCAAAGTTTCGTAGCGTTTTCGTAGTCTGCTACGAACGTAATTACACGCGGCTGTGCTACGTATGTAATTACAGTCGTAGTGTACAAACTAAACAAGGGTAAACGAGTCAATTCTCGTCAAGTCCCAAGTAATTGATTAATTGTCGTCCGCAGTGATGTATGCGACCACAGAGGCCGCTGCTGAACCGCAGACCCCACTTGTGGTCGGCGGCTTGCTTGTACGGACCAACTGTAAGAGCTATATTTACAACTAGCTTTAAGATCCCTTGTCTGCTGTCTGAGATTCCTTGTGTAAGTTTACCACTAAATCTCATTCAAGCAATTTACATTGATTGCGTGTCTTGCAAAGAGATTGTTGTAAGATTATGGTAGTGGGTAAGAATTCTTAATCAACATTACCCAACTTTATTTAACAGTTTCTGATAGTCCACTGCTGGACTTGAGACATCATCATCAATAGGAGAAATTTGCCTAATTGAATAGCTAATCTTCATGTTTAGTTAGGTGGGACGAACGAACAGTAAAATCTATTGTATAAAAATCTTTTTTCTTCATACTTTCTTCTAAAAAGGGAGCGCTACTACCTGATCTCTGCCTTATATTGTATGCAAGTATCTAAGCTATCCGTGATATTAGTAAGGGTGTACACATTGTATTATAATTTGCGCTCTTCATACTTTATCAAGATTGATGACCATAAAATGTAAGTTGTTATGAAAATGGGAGTCGTTCAACACCACGCTCACTGAAATATGGTGTATCATGCAAAACTCAAATGTTTTGTAAAACCCGCCAATACCATGGTCCTGCGACATACGTAATGGGACTACTGCTACTTCGAAGTCGAGTTCTCACATGAATAATATGATTGCTGATTTGATATGAGAAATACTGTTTCTTTATCATCATTTTTATCATGAAGCAGTTCTAAGGATTACGACGGCTATCACCTTTCTAAGACAGACACTTTTGGGAGAATACAGTGTATTTATACTTGTGTGTTAAATACAATGAAGTAGGTATAACTTAAACTATATAAGCCGATTTAGATGTTCTTAGCCAGATGGCATTGAACTTCTAGAACTTCCCATGAGTCTGAATCGCGGTGTTGAGACTTTTCTTGAAATAAGTTAGACTACGGTGGTATTAAGATAGTAAACTTAATTGTCACCTCTAAATTAATATTTTCCTTATAATAGATCCCAAGAGTGCACGATAGGCTGTAGTTTTTCTATTAACATAATTTTGAAACACTTTTATGGTGAAGCTGAAGATATTACAGACGACCTATTGCGTGTTTGTATTAATAATGAAATTTGTGTGGTGTTATTGTATTTCTATCGCATTACATTTATCTGCTACGCCATAGGTTACGGGTTCAGTTTCAAACATTAATATGTGTATAGAAACGTCACCTAAACATAAATAGTAGTAATAATAATAATATTGGCTTAAATGTACCTTTTATGTTATATAACCAATACAAAATAATGAAATTGTCGTTTAAATAAACTGACCAAAATATTTATATCATTTTCTTACTCGAAATTCATTCTATTATTTACAATTTCCGCTTGCCTTGATGATAATAGACAGCCCAAGCTCCTTTAAGAACTTACGCGAAACACCAAATTAATTGTTTTCGTCACCAATAACTGTTACGCGGAATCGTCCGGAACTTCGCCTTAACAATCTTGCGACTTTCAATCGAGTTGTGAATCGTTTGAGTTTCAATTCTTAATGAGTTCCCCTCATTAAGCGAGTTTGCTATGAACTAATTTGATGACTCTTTGATGTTACGCCTAGTTTAGCGGGGAGATTCATATTTATATTTTTCATGAAGGTTGTGTATCTAGATTATTATGAAGTATTGTCTGTATATTTTGGTTTAGGTATGCTTGTTATTGGTTAACTTATAGTTACTTAACACTTTTTATTATTAGCCTTTTTTGTGCAGTGTGTAGCGACAAACAGTGGGTAGCAAATAACATATTAACTTATAGTATCAGGACATTGTCAATTACTTTATCGACAGTCGTTGTATCGACATCATAGCAGTGATTATTTTAGCGTGAGCTTAACCTTCTAACAGTCTGAATTCCAGACACAATAGAAAATCTGTTGTTTTGGTTTGATACATCCGTCAGCGGCGGTTAAAGTTTTAACTTTCCCATCAAATAATGTGTTGTTAAAAGTACACTATAGTTACGGTACAATAGTCTGTTAAAATAAATGACCACCATGCAGATTAAAAAACATTACTAGGGTTATGGTAAATCTTTATTCATGACATGACTCAGTTATTTCTTTTTACCCAAATTTGCAAATCCTTAATACGAATTTAGTTCACCGGACATTATTATGTCGCAACCCAACTTTCAGAATGTGCTTGTTGTCTACGACTGCCTCATTTACCCTTTTTTATTAGTTTTACTCGATTCATACAATTCAGACATAAGGCTAGGCTTTTACATACGAGGTTAGTTTTTTTTTTTTTTTTATTCATACAAGATACAAATACAGTTACAATAAACAAACAGTTAGGTGTAAACATAAACTCATTCGAATTTTTGACGTACACCAGAATCGTCATACTTGTTCACGTCATAAATTATAAAAAAGACACTTAACATAAACATACATTTTCATTGACAAATAGGAAACACTTCAATTATATGTAAAACATAGTGCAGGTGCATTTGGTTCGTATATGTCAGAAGAACACAGCTTGCGTAGTGAAATGATGCAAAAACACGAGTGATCATAAGGAAATAACAGAAATTATGTTTGTAGTTAAATGAACAATTTTATCACAGTTTCCTAGTTTCAAGCAAAAGTATGAGAAAATATTTGTCAAAAACACATAGACAACAGCTGTCATTTAGGCGACACATTTTATAGAATAGTGACACTCTGTCCGTATTTTTTGTACGTTATAGGGATGTATAACTTCTATGGTTCTGTTTTATAATCATCTATAGCCAAACGGTCCACCGAGAGACTGGTCTAATGGTTTATGGTGCCTTCTTATGAACAAGAGGGGGGATCAATAACAATACAAACATCAAGAACGCAACAATCGAACACAGAAATTATTCTATGAAACTTGGTCATATTTTAAGCTGCATCCAATACAGTTACTTGATTAAATGGATCAAATAACTACATAATTTTGGACCCTCTTACTTTGTATCGACGTAAACAAAACAATGGAAACTAGGTTACCCATACATAAATAATGAAAGCCGTAGTTCGAAGGGGGATTGTCAACCTTAGACCTTTGAGTCTTGTACTAGTTCACATAACATAAATAGAATGGAATCCTTGTATAATTAATTTTATTTTATATTTACTTTCCTTAAATGACATGTCAGATGCAGCAGGTTAAAGTCATTCATGGGGGCTGAATCACTTGGTTGTATGAATTCCGTGGTTTTTCGGTTAGAGTCTCCATGGTTTAGCACGCACAGCATTTGGCAGTGTGACCCGGAAGTCGTAGGTTTGAATCCCATGGGGAATCGTTACTTTCCCCGGCTACATTAAGATGGTAGTGTTTAACAACAAATAATCATGCACATGCAATTCATGCACACAAATGTACTGGCCAGTGCCCGGGGATCGATCCCGGCAGCCGACATCGCAACCGCTAGTTGTAGCGGTATTTAACGACTCATTTGTTGAAATGAGTCGTTAAATTTCAAACATCAATATTACCTAAGTTATTTGAAAAGCAGGGTCTCATGTTACAAGTATCTATAATAAAAAGGAGTCCCTTGCTATTGTACAACGATCAACATCATCGTCAGCTCATTAAACGTCTCCACCGAGGGGCACAAGCTTACCAGTATAGGGTTTTTAGGCCTTAGTCGTCCACGCGGGCCCAGTGCGGGTTAGAGGACTTCACGCACAACCTTTGAATCTCTTCGCAGGCGTGCGCAGGTTTCCTGTACGTACGATGTTTCCTTCACCGTAAGAACGACGTGATAACCATGTATTTTTCGAAAATACATATCTTTTTCGGAAATGATATTTAAATGTAAATATTTTTTATTATGTTTTTTTTGTTATTATTATATAATCACGTTCCGTTTTCCGCACGCCTTAGGCCATCCTAACAAAGGAGCACTCTGCAATCACGCCGTTTGTAAATCCGGATGCGCACACGTGAGCGGGAATATTGAGTATTGAGCCGGTACTGAATACCGGATGATGAGAAACAAACACGCATTCGAGAAATAACGCTCTCCATCGTATATTACGTATATATACGTGGTATTATTTATTGTATATACTTGGTATTATTTATGGTAGGTAACATAGTGCATACCACCATTCATGATTTTTTATTTTTAAATGTGTGCAGGACGGTCAAAGCGCTCACCTGATGGTAAGTGATACGCCTGACCATTACAGAGCGGCATTGATTGAGATCAACATCTGATAAACAGTTATTATTCTCCATCAATGCCGCACTGCGCCCGATACCCGAGAAAACAGATGTTAGGTATCTTCTACCCGGTAATTTAAATAGCTACAGAGCCCTCATCCTGAAACACAGAAGCACAAAACACTTCTATTACACGGAACGATATTTGGCACTTCGGTGGTATCTACCTAGACGACTCAGTATCCAATAAATGAATCAAAAAGATGCCGTAGCGTATTTTATATATACCTGTTTCTGTCTCTTATACCTATCGCAGTCAACTGCAGAACATTCCCCCATTCTGCGCCAGACATCTCGTCCCTCCGCTTTTCTCATCCAGTCTCCCCCAGCAACCATTTGCAAGTCACTGGTCCATTGGGTCAGAGGGCGTACTACACAACGCTTGCCCAGACGCTATCCCCACATATTTAGAAAGGGAAAATTACATGAAAGAGTTAATTTTATTTTATTTGCTATGACAAACAGCTCACAATGAATCCTTATTACATTTGTGTCATTTGTTTTGAAGCCCACATCGTTATCCTCAGGTTATTATTGTTTCTAAGACAATGTAGGAAAAGCCTTTTTATACAAAGACTTTGCTACGTTGTGTACGAAAAACCTCGTCAAACACGTTTATGCGATCTCCACCTAGAAGAATGGAATTATACGGCAAAATCCGTAAAACGTACCGCTTTGATTTCCCGTCTCATGCCAATGCGAGCGGATAACATTGACTCTGCAGATTGCAACTGCACTCGGACACGTGCCGGGAGACGTACCTCAAAGTACGTGCGATACGTGAGCGAGATTTTGACGACGATGTTTCACACATACATACTTTCAGAACTTCATTAGGTACATTTCACTAGGTTGCAGACTCGGTACTGAGTCGTCTAGGTAGGTACCACCGCAGTGCCAGATATTGTCTCGTGAAAGAGGAGCGTTACGCACCTTTGTGTTTCGGGATGAGGGCATTATAGCTAGTGAAATAATCGGGTATAAGAGACCTAACATCTGTCGTCTCGGGTGTCAGACGCAGAGTGGCGTTGATGGAGGATAATAACTGTCTTTCAGTTGTTGTTCTCCTTCAATGCTGCTCTGTCATGGTAAGGCGTATCACTTACCATCAGATGAGCGTTCTGACCGTTGTACACTTATAACATAAAAAAACATACTGTGACGGATATACGTGGTGTAATTGGTCGACTATTACAACAAGGTACCATCAATCCCTATACAGTATTTTTTTTGTGCGTGAACGTTTGAATTTCTGTGAGTATACCTATGTCAATATTTACCCAAAAAATATTATAAGTAAATGTACTGTTTTTTTTAGGACGATTCGTACAAACTCCACGCTTAATTGATGCTAGATGACGCTGTGTGTGCGTCTGTGTGTTATTTATATATTAACCACACATACATACTTTGAGAACTTTATACAGAAACAATCAACGGAGACATAATAACTACATTTGATTTCAGCATTAGATAGAAAATTATGTTGGTTTCGCGCTGATAAAAAATCCACTTATTTAATGCTACTTATTTGGATCAAGGCGTTTTGAGTTTGAACTTTAAATTCAACATTAATTTTCAGTATCAGGGAAAAGGTTAAAAATTATTGATTTTAGGGCATTGTTTTTGACAGAATTGTACAGTCGAAACGGTTTGGCTGATGCCTATGAGTTTTAGGTCCGTATTCCAGAACGACATTTAACGTTGATCTTTACATAAATTTAGTTAGAAAAAAATGACACTATGTATTGTATAGAGCGCTTTCGCATTCTTACTCTATATAATAATAAATTGACGCGTAAAGATTAACGCTTGAGTCTTACTAAAATACGGGCCTTTGTCTATTAATAACCCACAATCTAAAAAGTAGACACCTAAGCAGAATTTCATCATCATCAGCTCATTAAACGTCCCCACCGAGGGGCCGAGCCTACCGTATAGGGCAGAATTTAGTAAATGTAATATTCAAGGACAAGAACTACAAAAATAGTTCAGCTTTTTCACCTGGAAAATATAGGCGTATATCAATTCGGAGATCTAAAAGCAAAACCTAGTTACCACGCGTTGTAAATGGATAACATGATATGTCTGAGAGATGTCTAGAGATTGATATTATGAGAGCGATTTTAAATATATTTTGAAATATATTTTTGACTACCTCCGTGGCATAGTGGGACAGCGTTCGCTGCGTAAACCGGAAGTCGTGGTTCGAATCCCGCGGAGAAACGTCACTGTGTAATTTTTAGGGTAAAAATTAAATATCCACTGACATTCACACAGCGCCATCTAGCCCCAAGTTAAGCGTGGAGCCTGTGGTACTAAACACGATAATGTTTATGTTTAAAAAAAAATATATAAGTATTCCTATATAATTTTTTTAGTATATTATTATATAAAAAATTTATATATATATATTATATATATATATATTATATTATAATATTATATATATATATTTATATATATATATAATATATATATATATATTTTTATTTATTTATTTATTTATATATATTATATATAACACCAGACCATTACAAATGTATGGCACACAAATGTTTGTACTGCCGTGGATCGAACCGGAACCCTTGGTGTTGCAGCCGACCTCTCAACCGCAACACAAAATGGGTCGTCTAGAAGTCTAGTCTAGTCAAGTCTATCTGTCTCTCCGTCCGCCTGCATGTCACACCCTTTTTTCTCCGAAACTATAAGCGCACTACACTATTCAAACTTTGTATGTATATGGATTCTGTGAACCGCTATTAGGTTTTCACAAGAAACTTGAAAATAATATATTTTGGGGCTCCCTATACATTGAACTGAAATCAAAATATTTTTGCCATTTCCCCTCTCATGTGGGTATCAATGTATAGCTCTTAAATAATTAAATCGAGATTTCTTATATATTTTTGCGCGAGAGAAACTTCCAAAGTTAAAAACAGTGTGCCCTCTAATTTCTAAACTATGGGATTGAAAAAATAAAAATATGTACGATTTCTGATGTGTAGTTTTTTTTATAAGTCACAACCGGTGAATCACTTTATTTTTCATATTAAAGCTGTAGTAGGTCTCTAAGTAAATAAAAAATATTTTATTTTATGTAACTTGCTGCTGCAGAACCCTCCACAAGCGAGTCCGACTCGCACTTGGCCAATTTTTCCTAGTTTCCATCGTTATAGGCTAGTGGTCAATATAATTTTCTATGGAAGCATATTTTAAAAACGGTTAATCAATCATCATCATCATCAACGTCCCCACCGAAAGGCACGGGCGTACCCGTATATGTCGTCCATGAGAGCCCAGTGCAGATTGGCTGACTTCACGCACAGCCTTTGAATATCTTCGCAGGCGTGCGCAGGTTTCTTCAAGATGTTATCTTCACCGTAAGAGTGACGGATAAACGTCCACATATATTCGAAAATGCATTGGTTCTTGGTAGGATTGGAGTCTGCACCCTCCAGATCGGAAGGCGCTAGTCCACACCAATGAGCCTTAATTTTATTGTCTGTCAATTAAAAACTTATTTATGGATGAATCAAAAGGTCAACTACATTTTGTTACGTCGATGTATTTCATCAATATAACGAAGCTGAAATTGCCAAATTTGATATTGAATTCAACCAATTTTACCTTAGATATTTTCGACATAAATCCTGTACCAATTTTGTACGTAAATAAGTATATAAAAAGAATTGCTAACCCAGTAAGTCAATCATTTAACGGTAAAAGGACACTTAATTAGTTATTTGCCTTAAAAGGAAAGTATCTCCGAACAGCAACAAAGCAGAATCAACGCTTAATCTGCTATATATTTGTGCCGCATAAATAACTCGCATGATGTCATTTTGAAAAATAAAAAATATTGCGTACGTTTTCACAGAACATTTCACAAAATAATCAGAGAGAGAAATTTTGTGCACGGATAGAAAGCTTACATTTCTGCATGATGCGCGCCAAAATTTAATTTGTGCGTCCTCAGGTTTTTGAAATATAAAGTTTCACGCTAGAGTAACGTTTGGCAGCACCGTACATATTGAAAGCTATTAACTATGTACATTTGTGCAAAAACATACACGAATAGCTCTTAAGTGCATTGCTAAATTGGCAGTCACCAACAAAAATCAAATTCAATGCAAACAAAAATAGTAAATTCTAGCGCTTTATTAACTCATAAAATTAATCGCACCATGAAAATACCACTAACATTTTTATTTGATCTATCTCGAAGGGTAATATTGCCGTAAAATGTTTGAAATGCATACATACATTATGTTGTTTATAAAAAGTTAAATTAAAACAATAATTACCTATATAAGCTCAACGTCAACATACAAGTAATGTAATTTATTGGTGTTTTTTTTGGCTGTTAGTCTTCCTTTGAAATAATTAAATAAATTGGTTCAACACAAAATAAGCGTGTTGTCGTAAACCTTTTCATTCCGTCTATTTGTTGACGGAATAATAAGGTTTACTAAATAATTATATGTGAAACATTTTTCGGTAAACGTGTCAAGAAGGATCAAATTCAAATTTGATAAAACTCATTAATTTCTCATATTAAGACGCTACGATTATTCCACAACCCTGCAGACACATCAAGATTTCTTGTGAGGATTTTTTTACAAATTCCGTCCTTGTTGTACGCTTTGTCTATAGATCCACAAACGTACCCTCTGGCAACAGTAACCTTTAATTCATCAGCCAGAAAAGCGAATCCTAAGAATCCTGTGCGGAAGAACCCTTTGCCCCCGTCATGGAGATCAAACGACCCTCATCACTCTTAGTCCATCCTCTGAATTGGATACGTCATTTGAATTTGCTCTGAGGTATCTGTATCTAAAATAATTTGCACGGAAATCACGCGTAAGATGCTAAGCTCGGTGAACTTTGTACTTTCCTTAACATTGTTTTTTATATTATTTTATATTTAACCTTAATCCTTATATATGCTTAAAATTATAAAAGCGACTTAACTACTGCTGTGCGATGACCGATCTGCTACACAGAATTTTCCGGGTTCCGGGTTTAATCTCCGTGCTGTACAAATTTTAAGTTTTTTTTTTTTATTTATTTATTTAATAAAAACTTAAACAATAGATACATTTATAATAATCTGCCAAACTGCAATGCAGTTTGTCGGCAGCAGTTCTCGCTATCATAACAAGATTGTGCTTAATATTACTTTAAAATTTATACTTATTTTCTATACATTTTTTATATATATATTTATTAAATCTATATTAACGATTAACATTTTTCATTATAACGTTTATGTAATATCAGTATTTAAATCGCTAAAGTTTGTCGGTATGTTTGTTAGTTATTCTTCAGACGAATGCCTTTAAAATATAAATAAATTTAAACCTACGGACACAGAGATAGGTAGTGTTTTTTAACCTTTTCTTTAGTGCATTCTCGTTTAACATGAATAGAAACGTCCTCGGGTAACTCATTAGTAAGTATAGGTACTAACCATCGCCTTTCTCGTTTTCCATAATAATTATTTGTGTATAAGTGCATGAATACTTACATTTGTTCGTATTGACCTGTTAGATACGGTCCGAACGTTTTCAATGTTAGAAGTCATCGGACGGTTACAGTATAAAACCAGTCAATGCTACAAAACATTGGAGGGTTACGGTACAAAACATCCCAATTTTAGAGGTCTTTGAAGGGGGCCTTTATTCTGCAGAGTAACTTATGGCTGAAGTAATAATGATTTCAATTTTCTAATGTAATTGCAATACATTTGCACATCTAATATCAAACGAAGTTTACTTGGTGTAATATAATAACGAATACTTGATTAAAACCGTGTCTCGGGGTCTAACGAGTTAGTCACCTAAAGATCTAATTTATATGTTACCTTTGATTTCCAGTTAAGGTCCCTGACTAACATGGTCACTTAATAGAATTAAGGAATTTCGTGAAAGCCCAGATAATATACTTAATACAAAAGTATAATAATGTTTGAGAACACTCATTCGATAAAGTTTTTGATAATTAATTTCGTTGCGAGATGCTTATCTAATTTTCGTTTGGCTGTAAATGTAGATATGCTTATTTTATTTTAATTATAGTGTAAATACATATTACATCCAATGACCCAGAATAATACAATACGAATATAACCGTTTGACTTGTATACGAGTATACACAATGTTGATCAGCACGGAACTCGAACCCGGTACCTTGAAGTAGTAACCTAATCTTACAATTTTTTCGTCGCAGGTGATGCGTTATATAAAATTATTCCTTCAACAGTGTATCTGTCAGGCATGGCATAGGCCACCGATAGCCTATCCTTTATTATACTATATTAAATAATAACAAAATAAAACCGTTATATTTTTATAGTAAGATTTAATATTTTACAAAATATAGGACAGCCCTAATCACCAAACAAAATAAAACCTAAAATTTCTTGAAAAAACAATTGTTAAAGCAAAACGTTCTAAATTCAAAAATACTGTTATTTGCCCATATTTCGATAACAGCACATTTTGAAATCCGATCCTGTTAATACGAAAGCTGTATTTGAACTCTCACCTAATTTATTATCCTTAAGCAAACAGTCGTTGTTTGCAAGGTATTCCCAATATCTTGTATTTTAACTCTATTCACCACTTCTTTCGGACATGTACAATCCATTTAGGGGGTATTAGCGGCACCTAATTACTATAGAAGGCGGGATTAGAGGCTTATGCAGACTTAAGACTTCCGTAAACTGGATTTGGAACAGTTTAAGTCATTCTTAGTGACGACACGTTTCCGTGTTCCGTTTGCTTTGAGTAAGACAACCGAGTTATATGGATTATCTTCGGAGGAGTTTTTACATTGCATTTTATAGTCATTATTTTAAAAACTATATATATTTTTTTGATTGATATTTTTTTGATAAGTTCAGTATTTGTTAATAAATAAAATATTGTTATGTGAATTTAATAATTATTCATTGTAATTTTTAATCTCTAGGTTTTTTTATAAAATAGGGAGGCATACGAGCACGCGGCTCACCTGATGGAAAGTGTCACCGCCGCCACTCGACATTTGTAACAACTGCGGTCACAAGGATACGTTGCCGGTCCTTATCATTAATTTCATTTAGTTTATTTTGCAATGTAATGTCATATGTTATTAAATGTTTAAATTTATCTTTTTCTCATTTTAAATTTCAACAATGTTAAATGTTTCTAAGATTGCCTTGAAATAAAACAACTTTATTTTTATGTGCTATCGAAATCTTTCATTAATTTATGAATGGTACAAATAAAAACTGAGTGATTGGCGATCTAATTTGTATTTATTAGGAAGTTCTTTACTTCACCCTTTACGAACTCTTATTTGATAAAACAACAGCTGTCCTTTCGGGAGTGAGTTCAACTTACCTCTTATATGTGTTTTTAAGAGTCACTTAAATCAAACTGTATTTTCTTAAAGTTATAGACATCGTGTAGGATAAACTTTATGCATTCGTTGCCCTTGCCATAATCCAATATTATAAACACTCATTTGAAACGATCCGTTTAGTTAGGTCGGTACACTTGATTATCAGGATCGCAATGACCTTTCAATCTCAACCAGCACGCGTCTAGAGTGACAGCCATTTAGATCCTTCACTTCGAACTGAACGGCACTGCTTCTACGAATAAATGGATATGATAACCCGTTGTTTAATAGTTACATGTCTTTTCTATGAAAATAATTTGCTACCAAACATACAGTCAGTTGCTTGTAGCATGAAGAGTAATATTTTGTAGCCAGCTAATCTCGAGTTATATAATGTTTTCGTTACTTTCTTTGAGCTTGTTGTCATGCTAACAAGTGGGGATATTAACAATGTATTTTTTTAATTCTACAAAGTGAACGCTACGGTCTGGAAGATCACTTGATGGTAAGTGATACGCCTGACCATATTAGAGCGACATTGAAGGAGACCAACAACTGATAGACAGTTATTCTCCATCAATGCCGCACTGCGCCCGTCACCCGAGACAACAGATGTTAGGTCTCTTATAACCAGTAATTTCACTTATATTAGTTGTGTTTATTTGGTAAGCTTACTCTTCTTGAATCAATAAATATTAGGGTTTTTGAGTGGTCAAGACATTGATTGCCTTTGTGGTTTAGCCCAAACTATGGCTAATCTGACATCGTGCCCGGCGTGCCCTTCCAGCTGCGGGAGCAGTTAAGGCTGTCACTGTGGCTGCTTTCTGGGCCAATAAATTTGAATGTGTGTTTGCCTTCGATACGCTAAGAAGAAGAATAAATATTTATAAGTAACTTATCTTGACTATATTCGTACCTCCGTACTGCAGTCCGACGTTTATTCCGACTCCAGCACATCATTTACACTCGAGCGGCGACTCGCTAACGTCAGCCTACTCGGCGACGCACTGCGATCGACTTGAAGCTGAATGGTTTTAGCAATGACATCTCCAATCTGTTCTGAGCCCCGGCAATTTGGATTGGAGGGTGTACCCTTGGATTATCAGCGCTGGCTTAATGTGTGGTATTTGAATATAGTATTTACAATGATAGCTCACTTACTATCAGAAAGGTGCATTTTTTTGGAGATATTTTTTTCGGGATTTAACCAAAGTGGCACTAATTGTGTTTTGTTTGAAGAGTATCTTTAACGAGGGTTTGGTAACACAATATTATTGCATGTCGTTGGAAACACTTTAACTAAGAGTTACATTAAAGCAAATAATGATTTAGATAATGTACAGGCTAACAACACAGATATACTCTTAATAGGAGTCAGTACGTATATACAACTAGGTGGTAGACTCGATACTGAGTTGTCCAGGTAGGTACCATCGCAGTGCCAGATATCATCCCGTGAAACGGGAGTGTTATGCACTTTTGTGTTTCAGGATGAGGGAACTGTAGCTAGTGAAATTACCGGGTATAAGAGACCCTAATATCTGTTGTCTCGGGTGACGAGCGCAGTGCGGCATAAATGGAGGATAATAACTGTCTGTCAGTTGTTGGTCTCCTTTAATGCCGCTCTGTCATGGTCTGGCGTATCACTTACCATCAGGTGAGCATCTAGACCGTCCTGTACACTTAAAACATAAAAAAAACAATTAACCCTCTTTCCACTCCCGTAGGGCTTATGCTTCGACCTTCGGCTTAAAGCGTAGTCTCACTTAATGCTTAACCTAATAAAATAAATACATTTATGATTAATATACGAAGTAATAACTTTATATTTTTTAAATCCACTTACGATACGTAACATTGTTCACAAAGCGTCATGCAAAAATACTCACATATCTCCGTCTAAAATAGGAAACGCATACGAAATGAGAGGATATTGCGGTGTTGCCTGGCTCTTTTTAAATATGCAAATTTAAATACGATTAAAGTGAGTGAGATGGCAATAGAGTTGGCCGCAATTAACCACTGTAAGTGAAAAAGTGATGGTTATATATCTCAGGGCTGCTGCTTGCTATTTAAAAATAGTTAACCCAGATGCATAATTTAAGTACCCTTTTCGCTATTAGTGAATTTTTGCCCACATCGTTAATTGAATCTGGGAGGCTTGCGTAGGAATTTAATGAATTAACGTACTCCTAAACACAATTATGTGTCTCAAATTCTGCGCTAAATTAATGTCTAATGATAGATTTAATTTTCAACAAGAAGAAACCATTCTATTAGATTCAAATTCCAAAAAATATTTTAATAATTACTCTATGGGGCAAGTAAGTGGCAGTGGGCTGGTCACGAATGTAGCAGAACCGATGGCCGTTGGAACAGACGAGTTCTGAAGTGGAGAACGCAAAACATGGCAAACTTAGCGCAGGACGCCCTAAAAAAACACCTCTTTATCATGAACCTTTTTTTGAAAGTCCGGCAACGCATTTCCGTGCCCTCTGGTATTGCAAATGTACATGGGCGGCGGTGTCATTTACCATCAGATGAGCCGTTTGCTCGTTTACCTGCTATAACATTAAAAAACCTGACATCATTGTGACAATTTTATAAGTTCCGATCATTTTTTATCCATGCTACAATAATGTGAAATCTCACAACCAATGTTTTAATATAAGCTCAAAATTTAATGAATCGTTCAAAAACTTCGTTAAATATTTACCAACTCTAATCGAGATCAGACACTCCAAACAAGGCATTCCGATAAACATAATTAAGACAAATTGATGGCAGCCATTAATGGAATTCGCAAACGTATAAATCGATAGATTGTGTTTATCGCAATGTCTCCACTTAATAATGGGCGTGATGTTGCGTTAAATTATTGTAATGACATTGAGAAAATAATTCTATGAATATGTTATTCATAGAATTATTTTCTCATTTTTGTTGAAAGTAACCAAGGTTTATATTTTATTAATTATACACATCAACAATGCAAAATCAAACATTCTTAAAATATAGATAGAGGTACGTAAGTAAGTGATGAATCAATAAAATAATAAAATTAAATAAATATACAATGACGTACACACAGCTCCATATAGTACCAAACTAAGCATGAGCCGGGATATCTGGCGCAAAATGGGGGAGACCTATGTCCAGCAGTGGCCTGCGATAGGTTGAATAGGAAGCATGAGCCTGTTATGTCGTAATAATAAAATTATTTAATAAACTTAAAAAATTAAGCATTCGTTTTTATGGTTGAAATTTTCGCTTTTGGCCGCAGATTGCTTTCACAGCTTGACCAGGCAAGACCTAAGGCTCGAGTGTTCGAACTAAGGCTCTCATTTTGAAACTTATTGGAAGTATCGTAGATTTTATTAAGTGTTTGAGTCGTTTTATCTTATTGAAATTAACATTCACATTTTTGATTTCGAAAAAGGACGCAGGTCTTGTCCGTAGGTTGAAGACTTTATCGAATTAGTGCAGATTGCTAGAGTTATGTGAACCGCCTTACGGCCTCTAAATTAGTTTTTAACACGACCGCCATATAAATGCTGGGATTCATGGCTTAAGGTGGCCGTCGATGTACTGATTTTTATTTCTAATGAACATTTCAAACAATCAGGGGCTTCTATACGAGTATCATCGCCAAACTGGGAAAAGTCTCACTGTGATTTACGTTCCTCCCGTAGGTTTGGAACCCAGCATAGGTTTTTTGGCAGCAAACTATTTGGTGCTGGATTCGTTCTTATCGTGATTTTAATTCCTGTACTTGTTGGATATTTATTTTAGTGAACCAATAGGCCGTGGCGTGCACAGAGATTATTAGAAAGGTATGCAAAGTAAGTCATACTACTACAATAAGTAATTTTCATTTTTGTCAAATTAAATACTGTTGTTGACACTAGATCTCCTATGGTTCCAAATATGTAGAGAAAAATGTGGGAAAAAAATAAGTCAAAGTCAAAGTCAAAAACATTTATTTCAAATTAGGCTTACAAAAAGCACTTATGAACGTCAATAAATATACAAAAATATAATAAAAAACGATTAAAATACTAAACTAAAAATATGAGTTTTGATGCTTTGAAAAAAAAGCGCTTCAGTGGTTTGGCCTGTTGAGAAAGAAGCACTCAAGAAAACTCAACAGTATAGCCTTTTTTAAAAACATTTTCATTTTCCTTAATGTAACAATATATCATAAACACTGATATAGCTGAGCAGTTTAAGACCACGGATTTTTATCACATAAATATTCGTCAATAGTGTCTTAGAAATCCTTTTTTAGAAAGATGGTTTTTTATTTTAGCTTTATAAGTGGGAATCATTTTATATGTTGGCGATTTATTATTTGCATATATGGAGCCAATACTTGATTATTAATATTATTACTTTATCTGTTCATAAACACAACATACTAATAATATATATAATCAGACCGTTGTATTATTGACCGTTAATACAGGAACATTTCAAAAATAAATCCACAAGTATCCAAGAAACTCTCAAACAATGTCTTAAAAGATTTTCTTTTCTTAATGAACAGACGGGTACGTTCAAAAGAGGTCTTGACTCCACTAACATCACTGAGACAGAAATATTTCAAATTCATAAATATACTCGCGTGCAAATAAATCGACTCAAGCCTCAAGTGCGCATAAAAAGTGATATAACTAAAAAATGACTTATTTTACCTCTATATAATGTTTTACATAATTAAAGCCTAGTAATTAGGCTTTCAAATGGTAGCATAATATCAGTAATTTAAATAAACACTTGTACTTAGAATGCAACTGAACGCAATCTCCCGTAAACTGCTCTGCGCTCTATTCACAACTTGCGCGACACAACCCCCTATAAAACCCCCTGTAACCGTTTTTTTCTTATCAGTCGCTCATTAGACGTTGACCTGAACACATCTCTGCAAATTAAAGCCGTCATTTGAAGAAAATTATGGATACAACACCTGAAGAAGCCGCTCAAGTCGTTGCCCTGTTGCAAGAAGGGTTGAACCAGCGAGAAGTCGCTCGTCGTTTGAATATGAGTCAGTCCGCTGTCTCGAGAGTATACAGAAGGTTTCAAGAGACTGGTGCCTTCACTCGGAGGCCTAATACCAGCCGACGCCGGTGCACCTCGGAGCGTGACGACCGGTTTTTGGTCTCGACCTCTCTCCGAAATCGACACCTTACCGGCGTAGATGTGCAGCAGGAGCTACGTCAAGTTCGCGGGGTGACTGTCAGTCAGTGGACAGTTAGAAGAAGGTTGAAAGAAGCTAACCTTACTCCGAAAAGACCCGCTACAGGCCCGAAGTTGACCACAGCTCATCGTCAAGCACGCCTTCACTTTGCTCGAGAACATTTGGATTGGAGCATAGAGCAATGGCAGTCAGTCCTGTTCACAGATGAGACGAGGATGTGTCTCCATGGCAGCGACAGGAGAGGTCGGGTATACCGTCGTCCCGGTGAACGGTTTTCACAGTGCTGCTTTGTGGAAACCGTTGCATATGGTGGCGGATCTTGCATGATGTGGGCTGGAATTTCCTTAGAAGGCAAAACGGACCTTGTTTTCGTTCCTGGGGGAGGCCGGGGAGGAGGTCTGACCAGTGATCGTTACATTGAAAATGTTCTACTGGATCAAGTTGTCCCTTATCAAGGCTTTATTGGGGAAAATTTCATCTTGATGCATGACAATGCCCGATGTCACACTGCTCGGGCCACACGTGATTTCCTGAACGAAGTTGGAATTCACACTATGCATTGGCCAGCGCTCAGCCCCGATTTAAATCCCATTGAGCACATATGGGACGAGCTCAAAAGGAAAGTTAGAGCGAGGAATCCAGCTCCGACAAACATCAATGAGCTCAAGACTGCGTTGGTAGAAGAGTGGGGTCGAATACCACAATCATCCATTAAAAAGTTGATAAGGTCGATGAAGAATCGCATGAGAGCAGTGATCAGAGCTAGAGGAGGGAATACCAAATATTGACACGAATATTTTTTTTATCTTACGCACATTTTGTTTCATTTAAACACAATAACCCCATACTGTGAAATTGTATGAATTTTCAAAATTTTTTACATTATCATTAACCTTTTTTACTAAACTACTGAATCGATTTTCATGCAACTTACACCATTTTAAAGCTCAATTACTAGGCTTTAATTATGTAAAACATTATATAGAGGTATAATAAGGCATTTTTTAGTTATATCACTTGTTATGCGTACTTGAGGCTTGAGTCGATTTACTTGCACGCGAGTGTAGAACACATCAAAAAGAGCGCGAAACAATCGCTCACTTTTTCTCCTTTTCAACAGCGAACAAAGGAGGTTTACTTGCTGCGGGCGAGACATGTCTTGAGTGACGCTTTATCCAGCAACCATGATAGCTGGATCCCCCTCGCTCCTCTTGACACTTCATTGTTAGAAAGGAAAGAGGACTGTTATCGACTTCGCGGGGGTCGCGACCAACTGGTCACTTTACACATGTCTTGCTGGGAGACACAAAACGGATACGGACTGTTTTGAAACAAGAACCGTGGCGTGTCATATAACCGTCTGCAGGTCGTCACAGCGAGGTCTTTAGATCTGATGTTTGAACATTGTGCTTTTTTGTTATTTTTCAACGGTGGCCCAAAGGAAATGGAGGACGATGCGACATTGATGAATTCGCGCTTTCCAACTAGACACATCCGTTGGCGGTGTGATATTTTATTAAGTTTATAGTAACACTCTCGTAAATGGCTAGCGAACCATGTGGTGTAATATTTGAGAAATCGGCTTCAACACTAAGAATGACAAGTTTGATCTTTTACACTGATATACCTATTTTAATTATAATTATAGGTGCTTATGAAAATCTTATTAATATATTTGCGTTGATTAGTACCCATATTACAGGCTAATTCTTAGTAGTGCCTAAATGATAAAGTCTTAGCATGATCATCGTAAACCCACCAATCCGCATTGGGTATGCTGTACGGGACGTCTATTCCTAGTGGTACGTCAAAGATTGATGAAAAAGATGAAAATTCTCACTATTTTAAAGTGTATTTATTTGTTTCCAACGTATATTGCTTCGCTAACGCTTGTACCTTCCATACCCAACTTACTACGTTTCTAAATCAGCCGCGCAACTATCGGAGATAGACGGTGCAGCTTCTAACGGTCCTGAACTCCCACGGGACGCCTTAGAGTTCCGTAATCTACTATTAGACTTGCGCACTCTTAACACTTGCTTGTTAAAGTCTTACATTTAATAAGCGACAGTGTATACATTGGGTATAATAATAACAAAGGTGTCCGGAGAGGGGTCTCCAGAGATACAATAAAATCCATCACTTCAACCTATCACGGTTCACAACTTGATATATTATAGACTTGCAAAGACCCTGTTTCCACAGAACTCGTTTGTTCAAAATTCAAACTCAAAATTTTTCACCATCAGTTCAGTAAACGTCCCTACCGAGGTGCACGAGCCTACCCATGGCAGTGCGGATTGGCCAACTTCGCGCACAACCTTTGAATCTCTTCGCAGGCGTACGCCGATTTCCTCATGATGTTTTCCTTCACCTTAAGAGCATCGGATAACGAACATATAAATTGGAAATCACATTGGTACTTAACGTAATTTGAATCTGCACCCTCCCGATCGGAAGGCAATAGTCCACACCACTGAGCTACTGACGCTCAAAAGTTCAAATAAATATTTTTATGCTTAAAGACAAAAGTCTTTGAGCAATGCGTCCTACCCGTGCTAACATACGCAGCTGAGACATGGACACTGACTGCGGGATTGGTTCACAAGTTCAAAGTCACTCAACGCGCAATGGAGCGAGCTATGCTTGTAGTCTCTCTTAGGGATAAGATCAGAAATGATTTACTCCGTAAGAGAACTAAAGTTACCGACATAGCCCGCCGGATCAGCAAGTTGAAATGGAAGTGGGCTGGTCATGTATGTCGCAGAACCGATGGCCGTTGGAGCAGACGAGTTTTAGAGTGGAGACCGCTTCTTGGCAAGCGTAGCATAAGACGCCCTTCGGCCCGATGGACCGACGACTTACATCGTCTTACGAAAGGTCGCTGGTGGAAGCTGGATGAGAAAAGCGGAGGACCGGGCTGTCTGGCGCAAAATGGGGGAGACCCATGTCCAGCAGTGGACTGCGATAGGTTGAAGAGAGAGAGGGAGAGTGATAAATAAAATTCTCAAAAGTAGGTTTTGACGTATTTTTTTTTATAAATTGAAAATATTTACAGTTATAAATATTTACAGTATGTTATGAGTGAATAACTATAATAATAACAAGAGCGTCGGTGGCTCAGTGGTGTGGACTGTCGCCTTCCTACCGGGAGGGCTGAGGTTTAAATCCCGACACGTACCAATGTATTTTCGAATTTTCGAAAATATATGTACGTTATCCGACGCTCTTACGGTGAAGGAAAACATCGTGAGGAAACCTTCATGCACGCCTGCGAAGAGATTCGAAGGTTGTGTGTGAAGTCGTCCAATCCGCACTGGGCCCGCGTGGACGACGAAGGCCTAATCACCCTATACGGGTAGGCTCGTGCCCCTCGGTGGGGACGTTTAATGAGCTGATGATGATGAATAACTATAATAAAAAATCTGTGAGATTATGGTGACAAAATAAACTCAACAGTATAGATTTTAGAACCATTATCATTATCATTAACCCAATATCATTTATGGTAGCGCTCCGAACTGACTTGTCTAAACGCCCAGATATGCCACATTAAATTGTATGTATGACAGAAAAAATGGTCTGGCAACCAACCAAATTACACAAGACTAGTTACGTAAATTCAGATGCCCTTAATATGTTTGGTAGACAGTTCGAAACGTTTACTTCAAATCGTTTGGGCGTGACATTTTTTAAATTACCAGTATACACAAACAAAGTCAATTGACTTGATGGGTCCGCCTAGAGATGGGCAGAGTCCGCTCAGTACTCGGTTGATACTCGTACTCGGCCGAATAACTCGGCTTCAATACCGAGTATACTTTGTTGAGGAAAGACAATATATTAAGGTAGATATAATTAAAACAAGTGTTATTCAAAAGTAGTTATCAGTAATTTAGCTAAAGAATCCAAGTAAATAATTCGTGCCGGTACAAATATTAATTTGGTATGACTTCGTTGTGTGATCTTTCTACAAGGAGTTTGGTATTTGGGTTAGATGGTATTCATTCATCTATTTCTCATCATAGGTATAGTAGGTTATGAACAAGGATCATGTACTTGTTTTGCAGATAAGTAATTTGATTGGACCGAGTCACGGATACTTGCAGATTCTGCGCAGAAGAGAGACCAATACACTTACTTTGCAATTTTATTGTAGTCTTACAACTTAAGCGGAAGCGTGTGGTAATGACCTAATTTGACCATAGCCATGGGATAGTGGGAAGGCCTGTGCCTAGTATTAAGACGTTATGGGCTGGCTAGTTTGTCAAGCAACCATTTACAATTCTTATATTAATTTGTTATTTTAATATGTAATCCTGAACATAAGCCGTGACATAAAACTTTCATGTTCATACTCTAATAAAACTTATGCCAATAAGGTGAGCAAATACTCAAAATAACTTTCGGTCGGACTCGAGTAAAATAAGTACCAGTGGGAAGTAAGTGTATAAGTACCAACAAACTACAAGCGTGAAAGGTTCTTAACGTAATAGACGTTAGAAAGTTTTAATATACACCACACTAATAGAACAGGCGGGAGTGGACATACGAGCGACTAAAACGGACAACATTGTATAAAATTAAAAATAGTTTGATTTGTTTTCTCTTGTACATTTTGATGTCCATGGTTAAGACGTCGACTACGACACCAAGACTTCCAGGCTCTACCCCCCGGGCAGCACAAGCATTTGTGTGCATAAACATGTTTGTACTAGTATGGGTGTTTCTATGTTTATTATGTACGTATTAGCAAAAAAGGTAAAGTATGTTTAACCGTTATTAAGTACCCATATTACTGGCAAGATGCTTATTTTGGGACCTAATGGCGCTGTGTGAATGCAGTGGATATTGATTATTATACTTACTCCGAGGGTTCTGGGTTCGATCCACGGGCAGTACAAACGTTTGTGTACATAAACATGACTGTTGTATTGGTCTGGATGTTTTCTGTGTATAATATGCATATATTTACAAAACAACTGTATATAAATATGTTTATCCGTTGTTAAGTACCCATCTTATATGCTAAGTGCTTAGTTTGGGACTAAATGGCGCTGTTTAAATGTGAGCGAATATTTTTTAAAAGGAATCCAATAGTAGTTAAGTAATGTTCGACAAACTTGCCAGTTGTATATGCTTATGTTAGAGAAGTACCTTAACCCCCACGTGCTCACTCGTTCGGAAATTAAAAACTGGCTTTTGAAGTTTTAAAGGGAAAAGTTCGCTAACGCACTGCCTATATTTCAGTGGTATATTCAGAGTATTTATGTGATTTTGTTTTAGCAACAATAGAAGTAAAAGTCATAGAAAAAAAACAATCTATGGCTTCGATTTTGTAAAAGATAGGACTTTTCTAGCATATTTCAGTAACAGTTTTTCATGAAGCAAAAGGGAACTCAACCTATCGCAGGCTATTTTTGGACGTAGATCTTCTATTATAATAAAATAAAAATCATTTTGTGTATTCATTAAAAATAAAACAAAAATACTGAGTTTCTTGTAATATTTTTCTCAATAGATTCTTACGTTCACGTGTACCATTCACGGACCTTAATTGATTTTTGAATAAATTATTTTTTAATAAAGCAGATAATTCACGCACTTTCTTAAATCACAAAATGCCTTTGGCGCAGTAACTTCCGACGCTTCGTTTTATCTATTATCAGATTGTTTAGTGATAAAACATAAATTTGACACATGTGAAGATTCCTACGTCATATTTGCTATGTAACGTATGTTACATAGCAAATATGACGTAGGATTAGTCATCTCTCAACACGGACGATCCCATGGAATCACACATCAATACGTTTCCCTTCCTTGTTTAACTGGTGACATATGACGGAGATACTTTAAGAGTATAAAGTAACATTTCATTAAAACAAAATAATGTCTGCCTTACTGTGCAAAAGCTTAACTTACTTTATCTTTCATTTGCATTTTTTAATTGACATTGATTTAGCATGGAAGTAGGTATAAAGAATATTTATAACCGCTTTTACTTTAAAAGGTTTAAAAGTACTTGAACTCAACACATTCATTTTTATTCCACAAAATTCATGTTATTCACACAACCTACTATACCTAGCTATTGTCTTTTACACTCTAACATTTCCTTAATCTATATTACTTTACCTCACATGTAATTGGATCAGCCTGGGTTAACCATTTAATATAAGGGTTCACAGCTATAGGCATCAAATATCCACATGAACCGAAACCTTTTACTCAAAACCTACAAAGTTTCTGCAAGTGAGCATATCGTAAATATATATAAACATTTAGCGAGTTTAATAGCGTCTGGCAATAGAAGGAAATGACAAAGTGGTGGGTAAATGAAGGAAAGAAAAAAAGAAAACACTTTTATTTGGAACACAAATCTTAAACATAATACAAACATATACAAAAATAAATACATGGAAAACAATTAATAATCTTATGGTATGTTGGCATATTAACATTATTGTGAACCAGATTAGTTGCCACTCAGCTATATTGTCATAGCTTAGGGTAGCTATGACGCTGGTCTTCTATGGGAACCATAATGTGAAATGTACATGTGTCAAACTTAAGTATTGATCTTTACTTAAATTAAGTTAGAAAGAGATAGCACTCTATACGACTAATAGTGTCATCTCTTTCTTACTCAATTTAAGTTAAAAAAAATACGTTGAGTTTCGTTCTAGAATTAGGCTTAGATGTCTTTACTTACACATAAACCACGTCTGCTTGCTTACTTACTGCATGCTTGTTTGCTTGCTGGATGCTCTCTTTTATTGTATATGCTTGCTTCCATGTTGTACCCTTCCCTGTGTGCTTCACGACCTTGATAACCTTGCATACACAATAAACTTACTAAATGCACAGTCAAAAAATGTCCTTGTTAAAATTTTGCCCATGGCGTCAGTAAGGCATAATTTTCATTCATAATCACATGAATGAAATGTCAAAGTGGCATATTAGCATGCTCGTGCTTTTCATTTTGTACTTTTTTAATGACGTATTAAGGTCAAAATTTAAATGAACAATTTTATATCATAAATATAACAATAAGTCCACGTATGTGTCAAGCGGCTCGGACATTGGTTGATATTTCATCATGAATGTGCATCTAAGTTGATAACACAAATTTCCTCTACGAAATCTTCAAGAGTTTAATGCATATTATTACAGCCTGTACTACTTAGCATCTTTCAAGGATGCCGCAACTATTCAAAGTATACGAGCATTAATAAAACGTCCGTCGAAGAGCCCGTGGGGATTGTTTCAACAAATTGGGACTAAGGAATTTAATATAAATCCGGGGTGAAAAGGGGTTGACTCCTCGAACATGATTACTAGTTTCTATCCGCCAAATAAAACCCAAGGCGAGTCCTTCCGACGTAACAAATTCAAAGGACCAGGCTTACATTGCAAATAAGAGTGCAAATCAAAAGTTTAGAATCATGAGAAGGCTAGTTTATAACTATTTAAAACAGTCGAGCATTTGAACTGAAACATTATTTTTTATAAAATAGGTAGGCAAGCTAGCATGCGGCTAACCTGATGGAAAGTGTCACTGCCGCCCATGGACATTTTGTAACAACTGAGGTCATAGGGATACGTTATATAAGAATACGTTTTTTTGAAAGACAAATAAGTATTTTTAATGGTTATTTGTTTTTATACTTCATCATACGTACTCGTATGTCCCATAGTATTAAAAATTATAGTTTCTAAGTGTAAATGTTTCTATTTGCTATTATTTACCTTTGGTTCTTAAATTGTTATGTTTGAATGTATGTGTACAATTTAAAATATTTTATTCTTTTGTTCGATTTATGTGCACTAAAATTAATCAGAATGAATAGTTCAACATCAAGTTGTACTTGTACTGACAGTACACTTTTCTTAATTTTTTACATTATAAGAAAAATATAAGATAACAATTGCAAAACACAAAGACACATTTCTAATCACCATTATTTCTCCTTTACAAATATTAATATTTGGTTTGCCACCAGGTGAAAGTTCATCTGCAAGATTATGTAAAAAGAAATATGGAATATATTCATCCCCCAACAAAATATACAAGACTTTATTTCTTCCGAAAAGAAAAGTTTGTTTTCCCGCTTATGCTATCAAAATGTTCTTGAATTTTCGAAATAGTCCAACGAAATTGTTTGCAAACAAACAACAATAAAGACATTAAAGCGTTTTTAGCGATCATAATCACTTTATTGTGGTTAAAGTAACAAACAACAACATAATTTGTAAACTTGCGCCGTTTTATTGCTTCAATGATAAAGTGAGAACAAATTTTGTCTAGACTTGTCATAAATTATTTCAAATTTGGACGACGGGTCCGATTAGTGGCTTTGAAACTAACAGTTGCGGGTTTGAAGATGAATATGTACCTATGTTAAATACAACACCTCGTTCCGTACAACTAGATCATTACCAATAATCACATACGAACTGTGTTTTATGCTATTTAGGTTGCCTCATTACATTAAGTTATAGCTACATCAATTTAAGCTACTTGTACTTTAGTTTAAGTTCTAACTCTCTGATTATCGCTTAGTTATGATCCAAGTTTTTAAGTTATAGTAAAGCCTCTAAAATTGAGATTAAGTTCATTAAAACAATTGTTTCTGCCTTCATAAATAAATGTTTACGAGACATGTCTTACTTCAAATGAAGACAATTTTTCATTAAGATTTTTTATGTACAATGACAAATTTTCTCGTCGGGATAAAGGGAATCCAAATTTTCTCTTGGTTTGGACATCCTATCCAAGCTACTGAAGTTAGAATTAGCAATGGTTTGTGTTAATTGCCTTAGTCCAGCAGTAGATGTAATGTTATGTTTGTTATGTACCATCTACTACTAGAATAAGCTTACTATAAATTTACCATTGAGCGAGCTATACTCGGGGTCTCTCTTAGGGATAAGATCGGAAATGATTCAATCCGTTAGAGAACTAAAGTTCCGACATAGGCCGCCGGATCGGCAAGTTGAAGTGGCAGTCAGTCAGTCAGGTCACGTATGTCGTAGAACCGATGGCAATTAGAGCAGACGAGTTCTGGAGTGGAGACCGCATCTTTTAAGCGTAGCTTAGGAGGCCCTCCGTCTGTTGGACTGATGACTTGCGAAAGGTCGCTGGTGGAGGCGGGATGAGAAAAGCAGAGGACCGGAATATCTGGCGCAAAATGGGGAGACCTATTTCCAGCAGTGGACTGCGATAGGTTGAATAGAAATTTACCATAAGTAACCAATATTATAAATTAACTTTATTGAAAGAAAACATCGGTCTATTGAATTAAATGTTATACAACACACTACCTTAGATCTAAATCAAGAGTTGACAACCAAAATTAAAATATCATATTACCAATATGAATATTAAAATTAAACTTTTAGAGAAAGATCTCAAAAGAGTTCTCATAATATTGAATCTTTTAGGAACCCTGTAAAGAAAACTTTTAATCGAGCATGAAATGACGCATTTGCATGATAACATAATTCCGCCAAATCCAAGGGTTGAACTAGTCACTTGATAAATTTTAATCAAAATCTTTTGGTCGTATTTGCATAGCCCTCTAAACATCATGAGACCCTAAAATTTGCATTGAAATGAGCGTGAAATGACCGGGGCCCATTACAGGGCCGGCAAGAGAGCAGACCTTTATTCTTTTGTCTATGCTTTTGTATGGCGGCCATTTTGTCCTATCCGCCATTTTCTGTTACAAAGATTTGTTTATGAAAAATATCCATTGTGTTTTATCTTATGTTTAATAATGAGATTTGAGATACTGTTACACGATTTGCATAATTAGACGGTTATGAATGAGAATATGGTGTTTATCAATTTTAAATGACCTCAGAAAATGGTTAGGAGAAAATCCTAAATATTCTTTTGAAACGCGATGTTTTGTTTGTACAAAGTATGTTAATAAAGTGACTTTGCATTATATGCGTGCCCCAATGTTTATGTTATTGTTACATGAAAGTTAAAGGGGAAATTAACATTTAACTAAGAACTTGAAATGGTTGCAAATTTCTGGCATGCAACTTCGCAGAGTGGTGTAAGTTAAATGTACGCTACTTAAAATAAAAAATGGGCATTCAGATTGTTTAGAATTTTTGCTTTAATTGACTAAAAATCTAGCAATCTAACTGATCGTTTATTATGATCGCTGATCAGTGATAGTAAAAAAGCAAAGGCGCAAATGTTCGTTAAACTTTGATGTGAGGAATAAAAATTTCTCATGGTTTGGGCTGTTTTATTTTGCTGTTTGCCGCAAATGGCCTAACAGCTTTGTCAGGCAAGAGCTTTTCTTATTTGAAAGATTTATCCATAGATGCCTGAAATAACATCTTTCACTCATTTCTTTCGCAAGATCAATTATCCCGCCACTGTACCACGACTCAAAACCAATGTAATGGCTGTTAACAACTATCATCAGGATGGTACTCTGTGTCTCAGGAGGTAAAAGCTACGACATACAGCGTAAAGATCCTACCAAAATTCAGAGGAGATAATATTTTCGGTCACCCATCCGATTTTCTACCAGTACAAGTGTTGGAGCGCGGGCGGCTTCGGGAAGGATCGGCATCGATCGGTGATCATCGGCGATCCGCGAGCGGTCAAATAGGATCCCGCCACTACGACACTTCGGCTTCACACCAGGTACCCACCGGTCGAGATTCCATTCTTGTATTTGGGTCTAGTTCACAAGTATATCTAAAATTACAGTCCACTACATCTTTTAGTAGCCTTCCTACCGGGAGGGCCGAGGTTCAAATCCCGCGTAATGTGTTTTCGAATTTTCGAAAAATATATGTACATTATCCGACGCTCTTACGGTGAAGGAAAACATCGTGAGAAAACCTTCATGCACGCCTGCGAAGAGATTCGAAGGTTGTGTGTGAAGTCGTCCAATCCGCACTGGGCCCGCGTGGACGACTAGGCTAATCATCCTATACGGGTAGGCTCGTGCCCTCGATGGGACGTTTAATGAGCTGATGATGATGATATCTTTTATTTAAAGCCTAGTTAGGATCCTAACAACAACAATTACTCTACTTTCACAAACTTCAACCAACCGCACTTCTCGCTAAACTCAAAATTTCATTCTCTTAACCTAGATGAATGGAAGTCCTCGACAGTGCGTTTAATCATACTTTCTTGCCACAAACGACGAAATTGTGGAATCAGTTGCTGCTGGAGATATTTTCTGAGCGATACGACCCGGCGACCTTAAAAAAAACAGCGTATTCCCTGTTGAAAGGCTGGCAACGCATTTCCGTACCTCTGGTATTGCAAATGTACATGGGCGGCGGTGTCACTTACCATCAGAAGAGCCGTTTGCTAGTTTGCCTGCTTTAACATAAAAAAAGCACTTTGGCATTACGCTCAACGCTCTTTCTCATACATTGGACCATAAAGCAATACGACACGCAGCGGTCGCCAGCAGCAGTCAACATTCCAATGCGGGGTTTATTCAATATAATCCACTGGGAAAATGCGTTGCAGCCTTTGCAGCTGTTATTGGTTGGCAGCAACAAGTTTTGCAATGTTTATTTTACTATTTCTCGAATGTTCCGATGCGCAGTACGGACGTGTACTTGGAATACATAAATCTGCTTGTATTTCTACTGGTTATTCTATATTTGTACACACACATAAACAAACACTCCAACACAATTAATACAGCTAGTTAATGAACGTAATCGTAAAATTTTGAGGTAGGTACCTAACATATTTTTAAATTAGACTAAATCTGGAAGCGAAAAGTTTTTAGCAAAGTAACTCCAACACAAGTATTGTAAAATAACTTATCAGATAAATTTCTATTAATTTTTTATTATTTTTACAATGTTTGTGTATGTAAAAAAAACAATTTTATTATAATTTCATCATTCTTAGAATTTTAGTACAAGTACTTTCTAAATTATTAGTTCATATTGTAATTTATTCTTATAAGTTATAACAAAAGTGATTAAATCCACAACATTCGTTTAATTTCAATTATGTTAAATTACTAGTAAAATTACCTGGTATAAGAGACCTAACATCTGTTGTCTCTAGTGTCGGGCGCAGTGCGGCTGGACAAAGGTCTCCCCCATTTTGCGCTAGATACCCGGTCCTCCGCTTTTCTCATCCAGCCTCCAGCGACCTTTCGCAAGTCGTCGGTCCATCAGGCCGGAGGGCGTCCTACGCTACGCTTGCCGAGACGCGGTCTCGGCAAGCGTAGTACGTTAAATAATTAACTGTCTAACAGTTATTGGTCTCCTTCAATGCCACTCCGTCATGGTCAGCTGTATCACTTAAGGTGAGCGTCTTGACCGTCATGTATACTTTAATATTAAGAAAAAAAATGAATACTATTTCAAAGGTAATTAAGACTCTGAGCTGTATCGTTCAGAGATAGTGATGCCAGGTCTGATTTGTTTTAAACCGGGACACGAGGCCAAAAAATCGGGATTTAAGGTTGCAGATCGGGACAGGTAACAATAAAATTGTGATGTTCCGTTGATGACGTGCCATTTTGAATTTGACAGAAATGTGATTAGTAGCAGTTATGTAGCGTTGAGCGTCGGTGGCTCAATGGTGTGGACTGTCGCCTTCCTACAGGGAGGACTGAGGTTCAAATCCCGACACGTACCACTGTGTTTTCGAATTTTCGAAAATATATATATACGTTATCCGATGCTGATGCCGGTGACGTTTAATGAGCTGATGATGATGATGTAGCATTAATATATAATTGTTTAATGAACCATCTGTTTTCCTTTTCTTTAATTAATCGAGACATTTAGCGTCCCCATCGGTACGCATCCTCAGACTCCGGAAAATCGGAACATCTCGCGCAAATCGAGACACCTGGCAACACTTATCAGAGTAATTATTATCTTTATTAAACACATCATCACATTTCCGTAATAACATAATAAGATTTTTATTAACTAGAGACCTTACCAAGAAGCCAATAAAGGCAGCTTATAGCTAAGCGATGGATATTAAAATGAGAATGAATGTTCAGAGGGAACTTGCTAAAGCATAAAGTATCGATTATGACTCCATCCCACACTTTATACTGATCCTGCCATACCATAGTATCTTTATGAGTACAGTTAGTTATACATATAATTTAATAAATGGGATAGGAATAAGAAGAAATATGACAGGGCTTGATTTCGTAGTGGATAGGTCTTGTTGGGTCATTGGATATGTGGCCAACCAAAGATATCAACTCGAGTTTTTTTTATTACATATAGACAGCGCCATCTAGTACCAAACTAAGCATTAAGCCCGTTATATGAGTACCAAACAACGTTCAAACTTTTAAAATGGTTTATTCTATTTTTAAGTTTACAATAAAAGAAGGTACACAAAGTATATCGGTTGATCAATTCCATAGTACAAGTTCCTTGCTTGATTAGGGGATATATGGTGTTGTGACATTTCATGATGGCCCACTCCCTCATTTCGTATCCAAATATGGGCTTTCGCTTTCCCTAACCAGCGTCCGCCAGCAACCTCTAAAATATTTACTATTACTTAAAAACAGAATAGTGAACACAATAAATTGCTCATTACAAAATAACGAGCTAAGTATGTGCCTCATCAAAATTCCGCGCACCCCTTAACTCCCACGAAACAATTTCACTTCCCTTCAGTCTGCTATAGGATGTTTTCTCAGTAAGGAGTACGTATTAGCCTAATGATTGTGATTCAAAGAAGCATTGTAAATTGGAATGCTGCTTGTGTTCAAAAATAACCTGAAACACCTGTACTAACATTTAAAACTCCTCAAACTATCAAGATGATTATTTCATTAAAAATATGTTAATAAATGAAAAGACTTATATCAAGTGTAAGATACATTAGTCAAATTGTATCGAGGGCTAATACGACTTCTTTTATATGAAATTATATGTGATACTATTGTTATTATGGCACTCAAAAAGCTTATAGACGTCAATATGTTTTATGAGTGTCATAATTGTATTAATAGTTTTTTACTTTGACTTTGTGATATTTTATACCTTTCTTCTAATTTATTTATTTTCTTGACGGTATTTAAAGTACTTAATATGAGACTTTAAAAATTTTTTTTTTGGAAGATAAAAGTAACGTTTGATCAGATAATGATTTAATTATCATGGCTTTAATACAAGCAAAGCCTTTGCTAAAAAACACACAAAAAAGATATAAGTACCAAAACAAGTCTACATTACCGCGATTTCAGCACTAAATTCCGACTTCCCGAACGCTAACAAAGGAAGCGCCAAAATGCGAGATCTCCGCCTTGACAACTCCTAGAGATTGTTCATGACGAATTAAAACAGCAAGTTCCTACGTGTGATAAGTTCGGACTAATGTCGCCGTTTGCGATGGGAGTATATCAAGTGAAATTGCTGTGATCTGTCCAAAGAGAAAATTGAGACACAAGTATATTTATGAGTTACATACAATGTGTTGTATCTTTAGAAATCGCGAGATCGGATTTCCTGGTAATTAATAGCAAGTGTTCTTTAAATAGGCACATTGATTGGGTACTAGAATTATATGTTTTGTTTTTTTGTTACGAAGTGAACAAGATGGTATGGGCGCTAACCTGATGGTAAGTGATACGCCTGACCATGAAAGAGCGGCATTGAAAGAGTCGAACAACTGATAGTTATTATTCTCCGTCAATGCTGCACTGCGCCCGTCACGCGAGACAACGGATCTTAGAACTCTTATAATATAACCCTCGAAGACTAACACGGTTAGAAAATAGAAAATATATTTTCGAAGGCAGTTTTCTCCAGCGAGTCTTGACGTATAATAATTAATAATAAGCTAAACTAAAACGCTGGAATACACTAAATATTGTGAAATTGGCAAACATTCGTAATAATGTTACATATAAGGATAATACATTTGTTAACCATCAAAAACTGTTTCAAATGAGTTTCACCAGACAACCGCAAACCTTGTAAGCTGTGTAAGCTACCGTCTGGAACGGATTGAGCTGTTCTAATGGGATGCGCAGGAAAACTTTGAGCAATTAGAGCGAGGACCGGGGAGTAATGAGGATGTAGTGGAGTCTGGGCAGTGACGTCATTAATGCAATGGCTTTGTGATCATTGCAAAATTAAAATAATGATTGATGAGGAACTAAACATTTAATTACAATTATACAAACACGTGTGTTTTCTATGTGTAATATGTATCTATTTACAAAATATATATAAGTATATTTGTCAGTTGTTTAGTACCCGTAATACAAACTTCCCGCTTAACTTGGGGTTAGACGGCGCTGTGTGAGTGTCAATGGACATTATTATATTATATATCAACAAACATGTGAGAAACTCTGCTTTGAAGGAAAACAAATTGAAATACCCACAATGCTTTTAACGACCAGAAATTTCGATTTGGGAAGATGGCAACTCTGAAGGAGCAACGAGTGGGTTGCCTACGGGAAGTTGCCAAAGGGATGAGGTGAAAAAAAACCACAGAGGGAGAAAAAAAACAAAATGTCTTATTTTGTGTTCTCACTGAGCGTCGCTGGCTCAATGGTGTGGACTCCCACTTACCAATGTGATTTCGAATTTCCGAAATTATATGTACGTTATCCAACACTCACGGTGAAGGAAATCATCGTGGGGAAACCGCGCACGCCTGCGAAGAGATTCAAAGATTGTGCATGAAGTCGGCCAACCGCACTGGGCCCGCGTGCGACTAAGACCTATACATCCGGCACGGGTAGGCTCGTGCCCTCGGTGGGGACGTTTAATGAGCTGATGATGACGTTCTCACCAAATAGGTCTTATTTTTTAAGTTTATTGAAACCTGTTGGTACAAACTGGCGTCCTTTTAAAATACCTAAGACAACGCACTTAGCTTGTTTTACTATGTAATGAGATGCGAGGAAAACTTCGAGCAATTAACAAGGGAGGACAAAGGAGGCGTGGTAAGACGTTGTAGTAATTACGTCAGAACGCCTCTCGCTGTGACGTCACGTGAAATCGGAATGTTAGAAAATGGCGATAATGAGCGCCATTTTGTTCGTTTATAATTTAAAGAGATCTAGTTTGTCTTTGTTAATTAGAACTAAATCTGCAATTAATGATGGGATAATTTTCAGGTTCACAAAGGAAAATGCCATTTATGTATTTAACGAAGATTAAAAACGAGATTGACTAAGTAATCATCGCCGCCCACGAACAATAGGACAGCCTGTCTATCAGTTGTTGGTTCTCATGGCCGCTCTGTCATGGTCAGGTGTATCACCATCAGGTGTGCCTCCTAACTGTCCTGTATACTTGGTAACATAAAAAAAGGCCCCGCCTCAGCATTAGTTGAGACGACGACTTTCGCAGACACACGCGCAACAACACTTATATTCTGACGGAAGCTTTCACAGGAGTGACGTCACAATAAAGCTTTATTAATATCACTATCGTCTTCGCCGAGGGCACGAGCCTACTCGTAAAGGGTGGATAGATCTTAATAGTCCACGCGAGCCCAATGCGGCCGACTTCACCAGGCCGTGGCTAGGTTTCTTCACGATGTTTTCCGTCACCGTAAGAGCGTTGGATAAACGTTTATATATGTAATTTTTAAAATCCGAAAAGTATTGGAACGTGGCGGATTTGAAGCTGCTCCTTCTAGATCGGAAGCAACAGTCCACGCCAATGAGCCACTGATGCTCTACCAATATAAATATTAATATTGTCACTCAAAAACCTTAATATATAACTGAAGCACAAAAACGCAAATTATTCTCTTAATTGGAGAAATAATAAAAAGTACGAAAAGGAAAATAAAAATATAAACATTTCCTTATTCCAATCTTAATACTGATTAGACAGCATTATATTACCGAATCAAATCAGAATTCAAGAATTTACAGTCAAATAAAATGGATTCAAACGTCTTGAAAATATTATAAAGATACAAGTGACCATTTATAAATCACAAAACACAAACAGCCTCTTACATAATCCTAAGCAGCCTTACCGCTCTAAGTCGTCAACATTTCCAATGTCATCTGAATATCTTTGTACAGCTGAAGATAAGATAAAAAAAACGGGGGAAGCCTTCCTTTATCGAAATTTCGTAATTAAACTTGAGTCGTCACAAATTGTCGTCTCGAAAGCCTAATGACGTATTTGCATTAAAAAGAGTTTCTCTCGAACAGGGGAATGTAACGAAAATATCGGTAAATGCACTCCGAGTCACAATTTGTTTGGACTTACAATACTGGTACTGCTTCTGCAATGCTATCTTTTTTTAGAGCAGGTACCGTGATCCGGCTCGAAGGACCAAATGTACCAGAAAGGATTGAAGTTTGCTCGAACATTGTTCATTTCTTCTTATGTGATTGTGACTTAGGTTCATTCCATTCTATAAATTATATATGTACGAAAGCCTTCGACTCCGTCGAAACCTGGCTGTTCTGGAGGCTCTGCAGCGATGCGGTATCGACTGGCGATATATCGAGGTGATGAAGTGTCTCTCCAACGCAGCGACGATGACCGTTCAGATCCAAGACCAGCGGACAAGACCTATCCAATTGCGTCGTGGTGTGAGACAGGGGATGTTATATCCCCGAAACTGTTCACAAACGCATTGGAGGATGTCTTCAAGACCCTGAACTGGTCTGAACGAGGCGTCAACGTCAATGGAGAGTATATTTCTCATCTTCGTTTTGCTGACGATATCGTCATCGTGGCAGAGTCATCGGAAGAGCTTGCGGAGATGCTGAACAGCCTTAATGAATCTTCCCGACGAGTTGGGCTTGGCATGAATTTGGACAAGACGAAAGTCATGTTCAACAGTCGTGTCATGCCACAACCGATATGCGTCGATGGCGTCCGTCTCGAGTTGTGCAGGAGTATATCTACCTGGGCCAAACCATCCAACTTGGCCGGCATAACTTCGAGAGGGAGGCTAGTAGGAGGATTCAGTTGGGCTGGGCGGCATTCGGTAAGCTACGTCATGTCCTAACGTCAACTATTCCGCAATGCTTAAAGACGAAAGTCTTTGAGCAATGCGTCCTACCCGTACTAACATACGCAGCTGAGACATGGACACTGACTGCGGGATTGGTTCACAAGTTCAAAGTCACTCAACGCGCAATGGAGCGAGCTATGCTTGGAGTCTCTCTTAGGGATAAGATTAGAAATGATTTAATTCGTAAGAGAACTAAAGTTACCGACATAGCCCGCCGGATCAGCAAGTTGAAGTGGCAGTGGGCTGGTCACGTATGTCGCAGAACCGATGGCCGTTGGAGCAGACGAGTTCTGGAGTGGAGACCGCGTCTTGGCAAGCGTAGCGTAGGACGCCTCCGGCCCGATGGACCGACGACTTGCGAAAGGTCGCTGGTGGAAGCTGGATGAGAAAGGCGGAGGACCGGGATGTCTGGCGCAAAATGGGGAGACCTTGTCCAGCAGTGGACTGCGATAGGTTGAAGACAGAGAGCTTTAAACCATGAACCCTAGGTGGGAGTGTTGAGGTACGTGAGTGTTTGTAAAATTCTGATGTCTCATTTATGTGGTAAATAAAGAATATGTCATAATAATCGTATTTTCTTTAAAAATGTTACTGAAATGTAAAGGTTAAGTTCTTACATAAAAAAAAATATATAACAAACATTTTGCTCCTTAGTAATAATATCGTATAAATCAATGGATCGCCTATCGTATTTAATACAATATAAATATTTCAGAGTGTAATTTACAAAAATAACACTGCCATAAGAGTAAATGGGATCTCCTCGGAGCACAGATATGAAACTTACTAGAAAATGTACATGAATATAATATTGGTACGCCGCATAGTAAAATCCGTTATTTAAGATGCCCTAGGGTTTATTTTCTAAGTACGACTAGCTGGATAGCGTCGAATCCTATTTACTTACATTTGAATATGATTTAAAATATAATATCTATTCTTTTGAAAAGCTTTTGTTAAATTTATATGAGCTTAAACATGTATTCCGGGGGAAGGTCTCCTTTAATAACTAAGACTACGTTTGCCACTTTAAACCCTGTACAAGATGTGTCTTCTTGATTGTTAACGAGCTTTGACATGTTTTTATTGCAAAAAATAGGATGAAGTTGGTAAAACAATGCTTCACTCCAAGTGGTACTAAGTTTATAATTAATAATACTTAACATACAAACATTTTTTAACATGGCATGCGATAAATATCTTAGTGTACGATTTTTATTAGTTGATTTAAATAGCTTGACTGGCTGCAGCAAAGAAAATATGGCTAGATGGGGTTTTTTGGGTGGTCAGGAATCTGGGTGTATAATATGTATGTATTTACAAAAAAAAATATATAAGTATGTTTATCCGTTCTTTAGCACCCATAATACAGGATTCAAGCTTAACTTGGGGCAAGATGGCGCTGAGTGAATGTCAGTGGATATATTTTTTTATCGATCTTACACCAAGCTACCATAGACTTATATAGAGGTGCTAAAACCGCCTCTAAGTATTTGAAACTGAGCATATACTTATTTGAAGCAAAACTTGCAAATTCTTCCAGGATAGCAATCGTAAATCTTCACATATCCGAAAGGAACGTGCCAAAATATTATGAAGATAGACGGAAGGCTGATAGAACGAGTGTGGGGTGCATAAATCAACATTAATGGAACTGTAGTGTCGAATTTAGCTGCATAATCGAATATCTATCAATTCAACCGACACCTAATCTATCTTTGTATTATAGACATGACTAAGTCAAAGTTCGATGTATTATTTGTTGTTTTCACTGCCTTCCTTTTACTAGATTTGTGATAAATGTAAGTACAAGCTTTTGTTCGCAGCTTCGCATGTGTTAAAAAGTATTATCCCCTTAGGGGTGGAATTTATCAATATCCTGTCTTAAGGTACGCCTAAGTCATAGTAGCTTTATGTATGCAAAGTCTCATCCCGATCGGTTTAAAATTGACAAAGTTTCATACAAACTTTCATCCCCTATTTTAGACTCTTGGCTGTAGAATTAATCAAAATCCTTTCTTAGCGGATTCCTACATCAAAATATCTACCTGCATGCAACTTCAGCCGGATCCGTTCAGTCGTTTGGGCTATGCGATATTCTTAGGGCATCCCAGTCTACCCAGTAAACCTATAGTGAAGCATATTAAATATATCATTTAATGTATGACATGGAAGCAAAATGAATAACTGCAAAATATAAAGGCTACCTTATCGCAAAAGTTCACGACAAAGTCGGCTAACATGCACGCTGCTATTAAGTACTCATTACTCTTAGTACCGTGGAATAATTACTGGAATGGCTAATTACCCTGTAAATGTGTACTATTGCAGGAATCACTTTAAAAATGTCTAAACTTAACTTTTTTATGTATAAAGATCAGGATGGTCAGTTCACTCACCTGATGGTAAGTGACACGCCTGACCATGACAGAGCAGTAGTGAAGAAAAACAGTCACCATAAAAAATATTATTCTTCATCAAAACCGCCCTACGCCCGTCACCCAAGACGACGAATGGTAGGTTAGTATAAGATACTTGGTAATTTCACCAGCTACACTGCTCTCGTCCTGAAATACAAAACTGTTAAACTCATTTTTCACGGCTATATATGGAAAAGTGGTGATACTGACCTAGACGACTCAGTATCGAATCTACCACCCAGTACACTTGTGTGTACAGCAGGATTTTTTCTACCACTTTTTTTATTCAATCTAACTACTGCTGTTTGGCTGCACATGGTCATTACAGCTTCACCAGGCAATTGGCGAGCGCAGATGACGCAGTCATCTTTAACAATTTACACAACGACCTTAAGGGTCCCAAAGTGGGACTCTATGGCTCTGTGTAAAAGTGAGTTGATATTTATGTAATTATTGTTTGTTTATTTATTTATATACATTACCCTAGCCCTAAAGGGAATCCGAATATAATTTGTAACTAAAGATTTATCTACACTAATATTATAAAGAGGAAAACTTTGTTTGTTTGTTTGTTTGGTTGTAATGAATAGGCTCAAAAACTACTGGAGCGATTTTAAAAATTCTTTCACCATTCGAAAGCTAAATTAATCCCGCATAACATAGGCTAAATTTTATTTTGAAAAAAAATAGGGTTCCGTAAGATATTTTGGGTTTTTCGGACAAAAAAGGAAAAAAACTACCAGAAAAGTTGCTTTTTTGCGTATTCTGCCTAAACTATAAAAGATAGAACTATAAAATGTTCTAACTAAGTGTAGATCTCATTAATATGTACAAAAAAGTCCACGACACACTATACCTACCTATGTCGGGTGAAGCACAACAACCATTTTTTTATTTAAAAAAATTGAATTTTTTTTTTGCTACATTAAAACGCGTTTATTTTACTCATGCTACTAATCCTTAACAAAATAAATTATTTCATCACTAAGAAAAGTTTACGTAGATAATATTTGGTCTTTGAATGATTAAAATTGGACGTTTGGTTTTCAAGTTATGGCGAAATTAAAATATTATTCTGCTGCACGGCCATCCCGTTGCAAAGTGGGCGTCGCATTGGCGGGGGTGCGCATGCGGGAGGGGTATATTATCCAATTTAATATTTTAAATACATTGTTGAATAAAGATCTAAGTAGTTCTTTACAGCATATGATTTAAATGAACATTTTCGAAGATATTAAATATATAAAAATTGCGGTGCGTAGCGTTTGCGGTTGGTTTGCGGCGATACCGGCCGACGGGGAAGCCGGGAGCGTGCCTTTTACGATCAACATTGCACCCGTGCGAAGCAGGGGCGGGTCGCTAGTTATTATATATAGGCCTTCTTCCTGGCCACGTCGCCAGGAAGAAGGACTCATGGTGCAAATCGCTGTTGGAGTGGAGACCATAGGGTGAAAAACGCCCAAGAGGCAGACCACAGATGCTTTGGTGCGATGACATCAAGACAGTTGCTGTGGTGAAATGGATGGACCCCAAGACCGGGATAAATCGAATAATATGAAGGAGGCCTACACCTTACAGGTAAAAGCTGAGAGAAGAAAGAAGAAGAAGACCCTAACCCTAAAGTAAATCCGAATATAATTTGTTACTAAAGATTTATTATTATATATAGGCACAAAACATTCACGTACGATAACTTGGTTTAAAATCCACCGCAGTCTGGGTAAACTTTGTCGTAACTTGCTCCCTCAAACGAATTCTGATTTGTTTAAACCGTTTAAAGCTGGAACAAACTTTCTTGAATACAAAACGGGTTTTGCACCGACATTCGACTTGTTACATATTCGTGCCAATATGGCCGAAGATGTAAACATTTACTTGTGTTTATGAGCGAAACAAATTTCCACGTACTTAGCGATTGTCAACTGTAACATACAATGTATCTAGTTACATAAATCACAGAATTTAAGTTCGCTTCTGATATATTTAGTATTTTACTTGGTGGTAGACTAGATACTAAGTCGTCTAGGTAGGTACCACCGCAGTGCCAGGTATAGTCCCGTGAATTAAGAGTGTTATGCACTTGTGTTTCCGGATGAGGCAACTTAAGCTAGTGAAATTACCGGGTATAAGAGACCTGTTGTCTGTTGTCTCGGTCGACAGGCACAATGAGGCATTGATGGAAGATAATAACTGTTTATCAGTTGTTGGTCTACTTCAATGCCGCTCTGTCATGGCCAGGCGTATCACTTACCATCAGGTGATTATCATTTTTGTTGACTTCGTAGCTTAAAAAAGGTAAACTATTAGCCATTCCGTACTGTTACTTGGTATGTTTGTTTAAAAACGCTGTCATTAATTATAAATTTTTATAGAGCTCTTGAACTTAGGAAATAGGATGAAGAATGAGACTCGTGTTAATGTAAACATACAATAAAAACATTTATTCATTGTTCGTACACTTTTCAAGATTTAACGTGCTTTATAACATACATATACAACACTTAATTTCCTTAGCAACATGTTAAATTACGTAATGTAAATTAAGTCATGGTGGAGTATTACTTCAATGTTGAGTACCTTCAACCTTCTTTGTTAAGCAGAGTGAAAATTTTGCTATGTTTATTTTCACAACGAATATGGAATAGGTATGTAGCATATGTATGTTGGAGCAGACGAGTTCTGGAGTGGAGACCGCGTCTCGGCAAGCGTAGCGTAGGACGCCCTCCGGCCCGATGGACCGACGACTTGCGAAAGGTCGCTGGTGGAGGCTGGATGAGAAAAGCGGAGGACCGGGATATCTGGCGCAAAATGGGGGACCTATGTCCAGCAGTGGACTGCGATAGGTTGAATAGATGTAGCATAGCAGAAATCAGGAGGCCTTCGTTCAGTAGTGGACATATTAGGCGGTAATGATGATGATGATTAAACTATCAGTGTTGTCATCGGCTGTTAAGGTGCATGAAAGGAGCCACCCCGAAGATATATCTTGAGAATCATATATCGGGCGGACCCTGGCAACAATTAGTTATTCCAAAACCTGGCAAATCCTTACACCACGATAGAAAATACTAAAACTTAATGACGCTGCAGGCAACGCTGTCACCGTAGCTAGCTTTGGCTTCTACGGTTTGATTAAGTTTTGCTGTCGATACGTTAGAAGAAGAAGATCGGCTGCGAATAAAGATTACAAAAGGAAATATTACTGCTTTGAAATCAAGGAACAATGAATGTCCCCGCTGCCCATCTCACCTACAATGTGTGAGATTATTTCGGCCTAAACCTTGCGAACATTGTCAGTTTACACCGGTCATTTCTGTTTTTATCGTCTGTGTGTGGCCACAAAATAGACGTGCGGCTGCAATCCGAGGTGCGCCATATCCATTTACTTTCTTATAAGTAATTTTTCAAAGATTTCATATATGGAAAAATTTTATACTTTAATAAAATAAGAAATACCTTTTGTTTCCATAATTAAACCTACTGATCGGAAAGAAATCGAATCCTTAGTCATACATGCTTAGCTGATATATAAGTCACTTTTCTTGTCATTTATTGTTTGGAATTAAATTAATATCATGCTGCATGAATATCATACTCCGTGGTCAAGTGAACACAGGTTGGCTGCATGACCCAGCGTTCATGGGCTCGAATCTCGCGGGTAAACGTCAATTTATGCGATTTTTCCTGGTTTTGTTAGGACATTGTAGTCAGAATAACCTGAATATCCCAAAAGAAAGATGATTCCGTGCTTCGGAGAGTGTGTTAAGCCGTCGGACCTGCCACAATCTTAGGATGGTAGTCGTGTTCACCCACCAATCCGCATTGGGCCCGCGCGGGGTTACGGCCCAATCTCCCCATAGATATGCTGCGGAAAGGCCGGTTCCCTGCTTTAGCCCGTTATAAGTTGCCGATGATGATCCTGATGCATGCAGATAACTTGCATCCTGTTAAACATATCGGAATCAGTTAGTATTAATTTAGTATAAAATAATATAACAATAACAATTAACATGTTGATTTACATAAGGGGAGCTGTTTTATAATAATTATTTACTGTATGCCCGAGGGAGACAATTACGAACGTCAAATTAAGCTACCGCCCTCGGAGTACATTCCTCATAAACTGAAGAAACCGACTAAATTTATCTGATTCCACAATTATTATCCTAATGTTTGAGAACCACTATAATTTTTATACGATTAAAATCGCTCACTTCCTAGCGCATGGAGGAGGAACTAAAAAATCCGCTTTCGCATAGTTGCAGCGGCTCGGTGCACGCAATATGCTTCTCAAACTGCCTTTATACAGCTCCTGTCGCTACTTTTATGGTACAACTGCACACTTGGTGCTGATATAAAAAGTTTCTAGCTGTGAAGACACATTTAGCACCAATCCATTTAATAGGACAGCCGTTGGACTTTGTCTTGGGTGAGTTTAATTAATTTTGTTTATGAGATCTTATTTAACATTTTACCAAAATAGTTGGAGTTTATTCTGAGCTTTTCTTTTCCCTTTATTTTGATTTATTCGTACAAAGCATGACAATTGAAGTAATAAGGTAGGAAGCAGTATTAAGGTACACGTATGTTTATCTCTTAAAAGATATTTTTCTAACAATCCATGGTGCACAAAAAAGCACTAATTACTCGTATAATGATACTGTGAAAGTAATCAGCCACTGTCATATTTAAAATATATATATATATATATATATATATATATATATATATATATATATATATATATATATATATATATAAATATCGCATATATTGCTACCCATACCTGCTCCTATTATAATAAACAATCAATATGATTTGATGATGATGGTTCCCCTTTGGTGGATGTATATTATAGAACTATCCGTACATTAGACCAAGGTATTTAACAACTGTCTGTTGGGAATTATTTACCAAAAATAAAATCACAATAATTAGCTTTCGTGCTATTCGTAATAACTATCAACTCCCAAATGAGAATAAGTATAAAAAAACTAAAAAGAAGACAATAAATAATTTTAATCATAAAAAAATTGATATTGTAGTGGCGTGCACTACATATATGCAAATAAACAGTGCATAGCCTGTGCGTCCAGACAACCCGGAAAATCGACAACATAATGAACGATTCCCAATGATTCGACCATTTTCCTCCACAGATTTAAAACCATAGGGGATCTGCTGTCATCTAAATCCCTCGTTTTTGTGATAAGTGACATTCACTTGGCATACCATGTGCTTAAAAATGTACCTTTTAATTATTACAGCATAGTTCAATTTCATTTTGTTCACCATATTAGTATTTTTCTGTTCCAAGCGATCAACAAATGTCCAAGACATTTTCACCATAAAAATAATTAATGAGACGTAGCTTTCAAATTACAACTGGCACTCTTCAAAGGAATGTGAAAGGTGCTCGATATTTTTCATTTTCTTTTGTCCCTTCGCCTTTGAGATCAAGTTTTTTTGCGACTAAAAGTTTTTAGGTACAGTTTTAGCTGATGCATAATTTTTAGAATTTCCATTTTCAGGTTTTTGTATAGTCAGCAAGACGCTTGAATACTGAACCTTGTTTTAATGGACTTAAGCTTGCGAATATTTAGCGAAAAATAGAACCCTGTGTGCTAAAAATGAGACCAAGGTGAAATTAAACCTGATATCAGAATTATATTCGAGTCCTGAAAAGAATTAATATCTGAATTTGCTAAAAATATTAATTTGTTATTTTTTATGACATTTGATTTTTGGCTACTGCACACGTTTCGGTGAAAGTATCCTGTCGGCATGAAATGCCTCGTTTCATTAATTCTTTGTATCAAAGTTTTATAATTCTTACATATCTAAGGACTCATTAGGAATACAATTAGTGATAGTGACTTCATTTATTGCGTTGTATAAGTCAGTTGTTTTTATACTTATTAATTGACATAAGATTATTTTTATACTGTAGCATGCAAAGGTCGCTGGATGAGGAAAGCGGAGGACCGGGATATCTAGCGCAAAATTGGGGAGACCTATGTCCAGCAGTGAACTGCGATAGGTTGAAGGGAGAGAGAAAGAGAGGCAAACGAGCATACGGCTTATCTGATGGTAATGACACCGCACCCATGAACATTTGCAATACCTAAGGGCGCTGAAGTGTGCTGCCGTCCTTTTTTTAAGGTCGCCAGGTGTCCTTTGAACGATACGACCTAAAATATCTTCGGCAGCAACCGATTCCACAATTTCGTCGTTCGAGGCAAGAAATTGCAACAAAAATGCACTATCGAGGTCTAACATTCATAAAAGTGGTGAGGATAAAATTTTACTGGTGTTAAGTTACTGGATGTTAGACTGGACCGCGCTTACAGCCATCGGTTCTGTGACAGACATATAAGAGACCGGCTCACTGCCACTTAAATTTGCTGTTTACTGACCAAATCTGTCGATTCATAGTCCAAGGAGGGGTCTGCGGACTTTAAAATATCAACTTGCAGAGTAATCCAAACTAGTATCTTTCATTGCAACAGGCAAAACACATTTTGAGACGTGGCGCCTACTGAAGAAATATTCATAACAAAAGTCAAAAGGCTTTTGTTGTCAGATTCCAAGGCTCATTTATTTTTATGATAAGTTGAGTATCAACAAAGCAGTAAGCCCCTTTTATGATAGACATCATAGTGAAGTTGTAAACAAATGAAAAAAACATGATGTATAAACACAGAATCCTGTAGAAAAATTTTAAAAATATGAAAACTTATTACTGGAATTTTAGCTATACAATGTATATGTCCTAATTTTAATAATAAGGCCAAATTAATTTTATACAAATAATTAGATATTAAAAATATGACGCATGTTATTGAAGACAACAACTTATTTTTATGGATTTGTTATAATATGTTTTTATTATTATAAGTTGAAAAATCTGTTTGTTTATATATACGCATTTCATGCGGCGTCATATTTTCGCTGATTTATTTTGTGAGAATAATCCAAATCGAACAAATTATGAATTGAATAATCATTTCAATCATAGTCGATGTTTCAATTGTTCTGATTATTACCCTGATACCATGGAATAAGGAAACACATAGTATACCCCGCTAGTATGTTCAACAATGTATTCCGCAGCCCTTACGATCCACTGCGTTCGCGCGAGGATCGAGCAGCTAACGAACTGTCACATTTTCGCGCCGAAATGAGAGCCGCCATAATGAGATTGGGCCAGTGCCTTACGCTATACGCAATACGCGGACGCGCAATGCCTTTGGGCTTCTGAACTTGTATTATGATGTCATGTTGATCCGTAGGATTCGATTTTGTGCTAAATAAATAAACTATTAAAGTATATTAAGTATACTAGCCTTTAATATTGAAACTTTCATTCTCCCTCTAATTATTGTTATAATATAAACAATATATCATATTTCTGTGTACTATTTTTACAAAAAATCTTTTAATAGTTGTAAGTGTAACTAAACTAATCAGGAACAAATTGGTTTCAAATGTTGCCAAGACTCTTACGCTTTTCTTTTTTATGTAACCATAACTATCAAAGTAGATACTTTAATGACAACAAAGAATAAATGTAAATGCTATTTAAATTAAATGGGTTAAAGAACCATCGATTTTACATATTATCGGTACTTGTCCTGACTAGTCACAGTCTAGAAAAATCGCTCCAAAACAAAGGTTCTAGAGATTCAATTAAATAATCTCCAGCTAAAAGATGTCTATAAACACTGTTTTTTTTTCTTTATAATTTATAATAAGTACCATTGGGTAACAAGAATGAATGTCCGTGACGATCCTAAGGAAACAGAAAACAAAGCTTATTAGGGAAGGACGGAAAAATTATATGATTTCATTGTTATCCCTACAAGATCGAAACTCAATTCATTAAGATTCTGGTCACAAAGTCACTCGTTTTTGGCGCCAATGTATTACAAACGTCAACAATGGTGAGGATTTCTCGCGGTGTCATAAGGTGCTGCAGGAAATGATACACTTTAAATGCAAACTAAGGGACGGCGGTTTCCCGCGACCACATCAACAAAGAGGTTGCAAGCCAAGGAGTCTAAAGCTATACATCCAACGCTTTAGGAACTTTGGGTTGATGTTTTGATCATCTGAAAATACTAGCACCCGCCCCGGTTCGCACGGGTGCAATGTTGA
>PQWD01005337.1:0-27486 GCA_019425675.1 Leucinodes orbonalis | reverse complement strand
TAGCAAAATATTTGTTATAGTTATAATTTAATTAGTTTTGGACGTCATGAACACAAATCAAAAACTGCTGTGTTCAAACACTCGCTGAAATAACTCTTTCTACACAGGAGAGTTGATATTGTCATTCCGCCACAATTTTTTAACCTCTTAATATATTTAATATTCTTTTCTAAAATCATTCGTTGTACGATTATTCGTGTATGTAATATAATATATCGATTATTTGGAAGTATTATACATGCTGTAGTCTACAATAAGATCGCATGTGATACATAGTGTTGGTTTGTAAACAGATATAAACGAGTGTCTGGTCCAAAACGGTGGTTGCGCGCACGAGTGCCGCGACCTCCCCGTAGGGCGGGCGTGCTGGTGCCGGCGCGGCTGGGCGGCGGCGGGGGCGGGCGGCGCGGGGGCGGGGGCGGGGGCGGGCGGCTGCGTCGACGTTGACGAGTGTGTGCAAGATTCACCCTGCGCTCATCACTGCAGGTAAGGCCCAACTACACTTAATTATTTCAAATTCGTGCTGAAATTGTGTTCCACAGTCTTTATTCTTAAAATGGGGGAGACCTATATCTAGCGATGGGCAGCAACAGATTAAAGAGAATAAAACAAATTCTTTAATTAATTTAGATCCCTAAAGAACAATAAATTCTTGGTACCAACATTATAGAAATTACCTCTGGTGTGGGATATTCAAACCCTTGAGAAATCGGATATTATACAAAGGGTTCCGAATTTGATACCTGGTACGGGAGCAATACGATATTCTTTGTGCGTGAACAAGTAAATGTCTTTTTGTAATCGTTTAGAAGTATCTATGTATAATAATATGTTTCCAAAAATAAATATATTTCCGTTATTTAGTACCGATAATACAAGCTCGTTGCTTAAATTGTAGCTCGTTGGCGCTGTGTGAATGCTGATGTGTATTAATGTGTGTGTGTGTGTGTGCAGGAACACGGTGGGCAGCTTCGTGTGCTCGTGCGAGGCCGGCTACAGGCTCATGGAGGACGGCATCAACTGCAGCCCCATATCATGTAAGCTTTCCTGGCTGGACGACTGTTTTGTGATCTCATTAGTCTTTTCTGAACCCATTTTTGTCGAAATATATATCAAACTTAAGATCATTCTATGTTGACATTTAGGACCACTTAGTTTCGAAAAAATATTGTTATTTAACAACGTTAGTTGTCTTGGAACTTTCTTCGAACAATGTAAATGATGAACTTGCAAAATTCGATTTTCCAACAAAAAATCTTAAGAATTTATTTACTTATAAGTTTATCCTACCGATCTAAGGCTGAGAGTCATCTGTGCTCACCAAACGCCAGGTGAAGCTGAAAAGGCCATTTTCAGCCAACAGGAGTTAAAAACAATACCTACCATTAAATTCAAATATTAAAATGAACTCCGCCTTCTGAACATCAGACTAAGTTAATGTAAGCTTTGTGCGGTAAGTGTGTTGCTTGTGTTGTATGCGTGTAGCGGTGAAGGCGTCGCTGCTGTTCACGAACCAGTACTACATCCGGTGGGTGTCGCTGGAGGGCGGCAGCAGTCGCGTGGTGGCGCACAACCTCAGCAACGCCGTGGCGCTGGACGTGTGGTGGAGTGGACGCTGTCTCTACTGGAGCGACGTCACGCGGCTGGGGAGCGCGCTGCGGCGGGACTGCGGGGCGCTGGGGCCCGCCCCCGAGGGCGGGGGGCCCGCCCCCGTGGGCGGGGGGGCCGCCCCCGCCCTCCAGCCCGCCGCCGCACACGACCCGCGCACCCACGCCAAGCACCACTACCAGGTGTGGAACTCACGCTTTTATATGAATACTTTTAGCTAGTAAGTTGAAACATTCTAATTGGAACTTAGTTTCGCCTTAGACGTTATAAATGAGTCAATTTTTGGCTTGTTTTGTATAATGTTTAGTGTAATTAATTTGTTTAATATCACAGTTTCTTCCCGCTTGAACAGTATTTAAAGTAGCCCATTTGCTTATTCTCGAACTGCCAACTAATCTAACGCAAAATAAATGTATATAACATCATAAATAGAGTGTAAGTGTAAGTAATATATAAGAAAGTATATTACTATTTCGTGATATTAAATATTTTTGATGACTTTCAGAACACGAAGAATAAAGCTTTATGTATGATACAGTATTACATTAAGGCAATTTGGTATAAATTATTTTACTGATGTACAAGTAATTTTATTATAAATATAAGATAACACAATAAGTTATTTTTAATAAATCAACCACTGGTTCAGGAGCGTCGATTGTTGCCTTCCGACCAGGAGGGCGCAGTTTCAAATCCCACCACGTACCGATGTGATTTCGGATTTTCGAAATTATATGTAGAATATCTGACGCTCTAACGGTGCAGGAAAACATCGTGAGGGAACCTGCGCACGCCTGCGAAGAGATTCAAAGGTTGTGCGTGAAGTCGTCCAACCCGCACCGGGCCCGCGTGGACGACTAAGGCCTATACACCGTATACGGGTAGGCTCGTGCCCCTCGGTGGGGATGTTTAATGAGCTGTGATGAGCATGATGAGTATGAGGATGGGTGATGACTTGTGTGCAGGTGGTTCACGGCGCGACCCTGCAGAACCCGGACGGGCTGGCGGTGGACTGGGCGGGCGGGAACGTGTACTGGTGCGACAAGGGCGCCGACACCATCGAGGTGTCCCGCCTGGACGGCCGCCACCGACGCGTCCTCATCCGGGAGGGACTGCAGGAGCCCAGGGCCATCGCGCTGCATCCACACTCCGGGTACGTGTACACACTATGCCATTGGGGACGCGCACACTAGGGGCCGACTCATATAAATAAATAAATATCCACTGACATTCACACAGCGCCATCTAGCGCCTAGTTAAGCGTGAAGCCTGTATTATGGGTACTAAACAACGGATAAACATACTTATATATTTTTTTATGTAAATACATACATATTAATATTATACAAAGTAAACACCCACACCATTACAAACAGATATGTTTATGCACACAAATGTTTGCACTGGCCGGGGATCGAACCCTTGGTGTAGTAGCCAACGTCTCATCAATTACACCAAATGGGCCGTCAATAATTATAGTATTTTCATGAAACTTAGTAATTAATTGCAATACTACTAAAACCTTTTGTTTGTGAAATCATTAATGCGCGCCCTGCTGTGGTATGATATAGCTCGGCGGGGCGCGTGCGTGTGTATGGATGGATGTATGAGTGTGTGGCAAGATTATGATTTTAATTGGGTGGCTGTAAGTGCACGATGATGATTTTGTATGTATGTAGTTTTGTCCAACGCCGAATAGTTACACGTGAACTTTTCTATCAATGTGTGTCTATGAGCCCTATGCCACGTGTGTGTGTGTGCGTGTGTGTGACGGACGCGCGTGTGCAGCACGGTGTTCTGGTCGGACTGGGGCGGCGCGGCGCACGTGGGGCGGGCGGGCATGGACGGGGCGGGCGGGCGGCGGCTGGTGCGCTCGCTGGGCTGGCCCAACGCCCTGGCCTGGCCCCGCCCCGCCCTCTACTGGGCGGACGCGCGCGACGACTACGTCGCCACCTGCGACCTGCGAGGGAACAACGTGCGCATACTCTCTCCAGAGTCAGTACAGTAAAAACTTGAACATTAATATAAAAAAGTATTATATACAAGTCAAAGGGAACCTCTGCTGATATTGTAGTAAACAAATATGAAATATTAAAAGTAACTTATGTTTTCCCTTCTTCGTACATGATCAACCTGCCAAAAAAAGTCCCATCCAAATCCATCCAACCATTTCAGATTTCCCGAAACAAACAGACAGACAAAATTAAAAATTATATATTATAAACTCGCGTGCAAGTAAATCGACTCAAGCCTCAAGTACGCATAACAAGTGATATAACTAAAAATGCCTTATTATACCTCTATATAATGTTTTACATAATTAAAGCCTAGTAATTGAGCTTTAAAATGGTGTAAGTTGCATGAAAATCGATTCAGTAGTTTAGTAAAAAAGGTTAATGCTAATGATAATGTAAAAAATGTTGAAAATTCATACAATTTCACAGTATGGGGTTATTGTGTTTAAATGAAACAAAATGTGCGTAAGATAAAAAAATATTCGTGTCAATATTTGGTATTCCCTCCTCTAGCTCTGATCACTGCTCTCATGCGATTCTTCATCGACCTTATCAACTTTTTAATGGATGATTGTGGTATTCGACCCCACTCTTCTACCAACGCAGTCTTGAGCTCATTGATGTTTGTCGGAGCTGGATTCCTCGCTCTAACTTTCCTTTTGAGCTCGTCCCATATGTGCTCAATGGGATTTAAATCGGGGCTGAGCGCTGGCCAATGCATAGTGTGAATTCCAACTTCGTTCAGGAAATCACGTGTGGCCCGAGCAGTGTGACATCGGGCATTGTCATGCATCAAGATGAAATTTTCCCCAATAAAGCCTTGATAAGGGACAACTTGATCCAGTAGAACATTTTCAATGTAACGATCACTGGTCAGACCTCCTCCCCGGCCTCCCCCAGGAACGAAAACAAGGTCCGTTTTGCCTTCTAAGGAAATTCCAGCCCACATCATGCAAGATCCGCCACCATATGCAACGGTTTCCACAAAGCAGCACTGTGAAAACCGTTCACCGGGACGACGGTATACCCGACCTCTCCTGTCGCTGCCATGGAGACACATCCTCGTCTCATCTGTGAACAGGACTGACTGCCATTGCTCTATGCTCCAATCCAAATGTTCTCGAGCAAAGTGAAGGCGTGCTTGACGATGAGCTGTGGTCAACTTCGGGCCTGTAGCGGGTCTTTTCGGAGTAAGGTTAGCTTCTTTCAACCTTCTTCTAACTGTCCACTGACTGACAGTCACCCCGCGAACTTGACGTAGCTCCTGCTGCACATCTACGCCGGTAAGGTGTCGATTTCGGAGAGAGGTCGAGACCAAAAACCGGTCGTCACGCTCCGAGGTGCACCGGCGTCGGCTGGTATTAGGCCTCCGAGTGAAGGCACCAGTCTCTTGAAACCTTCTGTATACTCTCGAGACAGCGGACTGACTCATATTCAAACGACGAGCGACTTCTCGCTGGTTCAACCCTTCTTGCAACAGGGCAACGACTTGAGCGGCTTCTTCAGGTGTTGTATCCATAATTTTCTTCAAATGACGGCTTTAATTTGCAGAGATGTGTTCAGGTCAACGTCTAATGAGCGACTGATAAGAAAAAACGATTACAGGGGGTTTTATAGGGGGTTGTGTCGCGCAAGTTGTGAATAGAGCGCAGAGCAGTTTACGGGAGGTTGCGTTCAGTTGCATTCTAAGTACAAGTGTTTATTTAAATTACTGATATTATGCTACCATTTGAAAGCCTAATTACTAGGCTTTAATTATGTAAAACATTATATAGAGGTAAAATAAGTCATTTTTTAGTTATATCACTTTTTATGCGCACTTGAGGCTTGAGTCGATTTACTTGCACGCGAGAGTATATTGGTATATATATTTTTATGCATGAAGATAAAAAATTATATTTCAATATTACAACACTCCAATTTTATGTATATGTAATAGATTACGAAGGTATATACTTAATAATTGTGCGTGTGTATGTCAGAGCGCATGCCATGGCTGCGTCTGCACCACGTGTTCGCGCTGCAGGTGTGGGAGGGCCGCGTGTACTGGACCGACTGGGAGACGCGCTCCCTCGAGTCCTGCCTCGAGAGACCCCTCAGCGCCGACCGATACCACGTGCGTACGCCACACACACTTACCATAGTTTGTCACTCTGTTTACTTTTACATAGGAAGCACCACGAGAACGTGTTCACTTGTTGTGTGAAAAAGAGAAGCAGAAGACCGCTCCATACACATGGTACACCAGTATGACCAGTCTCGTACAAAGAAGATCTACATGACCCGTCAACCCTAGACAGAATGTCATGGCCCAATAATTAAGAAAGCCCACCCTAAGTGAAGTTAGAAAAGGCAAAGGAAAGAAGAAGGGTGCACCACGAGCTTGTAAACTACAGGATGCCTTATACAATTTAAAGAATACATGGATTCCATGAAAGATACAACGTAACCTACAGTACTTTTACTTTGTTCCACTTAGAATTACTATATAAGTAAGCTTGTTTGCTATACTATGCACATATCTTAGAATGCTTTTTGTGAGGTACCATCTATCAATGGTGTGGCATATTGTTCCTTAGCGCTTAAGGACATAGAACAGGCCTTTGACAAAGTTTTCCACAAGGCCTTTTCTTAAAACAAAAAGTCAGGCTTCTCACATCAATACTTTTCCTTGTCCTTCAGGCCTTCAGGCCTTCAGCCTTCCACACTAACAGAAACATAAATATGTGTAAGGCTGGGAAGTAAATAACAAATGTAACAATATAAAACCTGGAGTCCCACAAGGATCGATCTTAGGACTCATGTTGTACTCATGGAGTACACGGCGGACCCTCACAAGACGGAGGGGTAACGACATTTGCGTTTGCAAGCTACTCCATTTATTTTACTTTTCATAAACCCCGACTTTAATTAAAATTAAAGCGAGAAATAATTATGAAATTTGATATATTAGGGAATGGTGCTGGGTGCAAATATGTTACGTTTATAGCTAAGTGAATACTGCTAAAAAGTGCAATAAATACAAGCAGGCATACAAACAATGCCAGTGTTTGATTGATTGACAAAAGTGGTGATATTTAAATGGTCCGCCTTTAATTGTATTTGTGGGTGTGCAGGTGGGCAACATGTCTGCGGCGGAGGAGGCGCTGGTGGGCGGCGCCCTGCAGTGTAGGACCGTCACCCGCACCCTGCACCGCCCCATGGACCTGCGCATCCTACACCCCGCCCGACAGCCGCCGCAACCACGTGAGACACACACATACCGCACCCCCCACGGGGGACACGCACACACACACATCGCACCTCCAACGAAGGTGGACTCCGGCCAATGGACTGGCCCTCATAGGACACTCAGTTTATGTGTAATCTTGGGTTGCGTAGTGGTGGCCTTACTCGTTATTATTGCGTATATCCCATATACACAATATTTCACCACCGTTTTTCAAGCGAAACTGCTCCGGTGCGGGGGACGGGACCCCGGAAGCGCAGTCCACGTGACTAGCTTTTTTTATATATTTATTTAAGGTCACCTACAGTTGTTACATTAAATACAAAAATCATACTAAATCAGTAGTCATGCCACAATGCACAACCACTTACAGGCAAATACAACATGCAGTTATATAACAGTACTTAAAACCCACAATTATTTTAAAAGGAATAAATGTCTAAATAACATTTGAAATTTTGTTCCTAAACACAGAAATAGCTCTTAGAGTATTTCTTTTAATTTCTGTCCGCATACGAAGTGTGATGTACAGTACAGTAGTGCGCGTCCTCCAGCTCTGAAGTCTCAGTGCACCTCGTTAGGACAGCGCGGAGGACATCTCCCAGGCTACATGACACACTCACAAACTGGCCCAGCCATTAAATGAGGTCATCCCCCACAGGTATAGAAGCCCAGTGCGCTGCTCTAGGCTGCGAGGGCCTGTGCCTGGCCACAGAGGCGGGGGGCACGGAGGAGGGGTCGGGCGTGGGGGACGGGGCCCCGGGGGCCGTGTGCGTGCCCGAGCACCACGTGGCCGACGGGCCCCGCTGCCGGGCCCAGTGCTCCCCCGCCTACTTCCAGTGCGCCACTGCACTTAAATGCATACCGGCGTGGTGGCGCTGCGACACGCAGGTAACGCATTCTACATGATACTTACATTCTTATAACGTAAATACAAAGTTAAGAAACTTACCTTATGCTCATCTTGTTATAATAGTATAACGAAAAAATACACTCATAGGGTCTTACTAAAAAAACGCTTCTGTATGTTGTCATCCCTCCTTGTCTTACCTTATATAACTGCGGTCGTACGTAGCATGGTTACAAACTCATAACCACAGATTTACACACTAAAGGGAGATTTGATGAGGGGGCATGGCGCGTGTCCGCGTAATATGCTCAAAACGATCACATTGCCAGTTTTGGCCATTACTCGCTCGTCCACTGTCGTTCTGTGATGTTCTCGTGTTTACTTGCAAAATTCCGAGTTGTCAAGTTATTTGTAAAAACCGAAGAACTACAATAATGTATAAGATGCCACACAATCACTTACCAGCTGTAACAACCACTTATTTTTAGTATTTAATGAAATAATCACCCTATACGGGTAGGCTCGTGCCCCTCGGTGGGGACGTTTAATGAGCTGATGATGAATGAAATATTTAAATTCTTAAAATTATCTACTACGTGAAAGCTTTGCAATTCATATTTAATATGACGTACTTTACTCTTTTCATTATTGAACGAAGTCGTAAATTAGGCATAAACACGGTAATGTACTCGATCCTGTGACGTACGGTCGAACGGAGCGTCTTGACGTTGCGGCTCCTAGTAGACTTGCTCGCTTTAGTGATGCTCTCCATTATGTTGTACCATTATTTTATAACGATGATTTGAACGAGGTAATTAGTTTAATTAATTTCTTTTGTAACTTTGAATTATTTATTTTATATATTTTGTGCATAGTTTCCCGCATGATAAAAAAAGAAAATGCTTTGGATTAAAGCTACTGGGAGAATTTCAGATTACTGGCCATGAAATGAAAGTACGATAATATGTTCACTGTATTTTGAAGGAAAACGTTACCAACATTTGAATAAATGTGCTAGTTAAATGTGTAATTAAAAAGATATAAGAATTAGGTTTAATTTTCTTACAAAACATGCAGCACCATATTAAAACGTCAAGTGTTCACTGAATATTTTAATTTTACAGGACAATAAAGTATAGATTTTTACTATGGCAAAAATGTGTTTCATTCTTTGGAGTTCCTAATTAGGAAGCAGCTGTAGGTTTACAGAATGTAGCAAATTATTATAAAACAAACTAACGTTTAACTTAAACCAACATCGATATTAAATTATCGATACACCTCTCACTAGCTACTCAATAAAATTGACACTGTAGTGGTGCGCTTTGTGAGTAACGGTACGTCCAATGAGGATTCTGCATTTCCGTTATCTTAGTGCGCTAGCTATTGTAGTGTATTGAAACGTTATTATTGTACGTAATAACGTTTCAATACACTTTTTGTAGTAGTGATATTATTGTGCGGACACCCGAACCCATTGTGCCAGGACCGGGCTGCCTTATCTCCCTTTAGTGTGTAAATCTGTGCTCACACACACAATACATGAATATATTGTCTACGCGCGTGCTATGACCGAGTGGATACAATAATTATCTGAGTGTCAGCAATAAAATGGGAATTCTTTAAAAACAAGATTTTTAAACTCCATTCGCATCTTGATGAAGCAATTCATAAAAAGATCGAGGTTTAAATGATCGATTTAAAAAGTTTTTTTTCGATTGTATATTCAAACAATGTTACTGTAATACCATTTTATGAAAAATAAAAATTATTATAAAAAAACTCTATAACCCTAATTGTTAAGTTTAGTACTTAATAGTACATTAAGACAGTATTAACGTTACAGTTTTAATAACTTAACGACGTTTAGGCTAACAGTATAGTGTGTGGAGTCCATGGTGTATGTGCAGGACGACTGCGGCGACGGGTCCGACGAGCCGGATTGGTGTCCCGAGTTCAAGTGCGCGCCCGGACAGTTCCAGTGTGGGGCCGCCCACGCGCCGCCCCCCGCCGCCCCCGGGGGCTCTGGGGGCGGGGGACACGGGGGCGGGGGCCCGCCCACCAACGGCACCGACCCCGTCTGTCTGCACCCTGCCTTCATATGCGACGGCACCAAACAGTGCCCTGACGGATCCGATGAAATTGATTGCGATAAGGTCAAAAGCAAACTATTTTTTTAGATGAATAATTAACAGACACTTTATAGTTATAATGTCTACCAGAAAGAGCCGCTGAGAAACACTGGATATTTTTTTGTTGTTATGTCCTAAGTATTGTCGTTCTACAAGGTTTGTTACTGATTCAGTCTAATTTATTTTGTAATAAAAAAAATAAATGACAAGCACCATATTGTGGGAGTTTAAAGAAAAAGATAAATTTGAAAAATACTTGCGCGGAAAAAACAAATCATACAACAAAACTGATAGCAACACAATACAAGTACAACAAAGGCGGCCTGCTATGGTAGTAATTTCTCCCAAGCAAGCTTTGGTTTAAATTTTAAATAATTGTTGTTGTAAATACTATATAGAAGCATTTTCAACTGTTTAAAACTTAAACATTATAAGGTCAATTTTTAACATCGTTTTGAAATGACTTATTAGAGTCGGGTGAGAGTCCAGCAGGATTAATCCTGCTGGAGTCGGTTGCGTTGTATGTATGAGTGTGCATGGGTTGTGCAGTTCACGTGCCTGGGCGGCCAGTACAAGTGTGGGTCGGGCGGGCGGTGCGTGCCCCCCCAGTCCCGCTGCGACGGCCGCCCCCACTGCGCCGACGGCTCCGACGAGCGGGACTGTCCCAACCCCACCTGCCCCCCCGACCATGTACGTATGCACACACACACTTCTAATCATAGTTCTTGCCGTACCTCTTTTTATTGTTAACCTACTATGCTTAGCAAATAAACAAATTCTTCCAAATATTTTTTTCTTGACATCAAAGTCAATTTCATATTTTGAAAAACTAAGAGTATACATTATGATTAAATTACCATAGTTAATTGACGGTATTCAACAACATCATCACGATAGCTTGATAGACTTTGCTAGCGCGTATGATTGATGATATGTCGCAATTTAGGCAAGTAACTAATCGACCATCAGATGCATAACTAAAAATTGACCCACGCCGTGTCCCGCCCTTCAAAATACTCATGCATGTAAAACCAATAGTTTTGGCAACCACCTTTTGATAATAATCCCCAAAGTCTTTCGATCATTAGCCTCATTAAGATCATAGCCCTTTAAGCTTGACATTAGTCGTGTACTGATAAGGGTATTGATGGCTTTATTGGTCGCATTATCAGTACTCGTGTTCGGACGGCGGGTGCGTGCCGCTGGTGTGGGCGTGCGACGGGGGACGCGGACTGCGCCGACGGCTCCGACGAGGGCGCGGTCTGCGGGGGCGGGGGCCCCGGGGGCGGGGGCGGGGGCGGGGGCCCCGGGGGCGGGGGGGTCGCGTGTCCCCCGCCGCACCTGCGCTGCTCCTCCGGCCGCTGCGTGCCCCCGCACTGGCGGTGCGACGGGGAGCCAGACTGCCCCCAGAAGGAGGACGAGGTTAGTACCATGGCAAGGACAAGGTGCTTCTAGATGGGGAAGTCCCCATTTCAGATGGAACCATTTTTTATACTAAGAAGACGATTGAGTCCGTGATTATGCGAATTATGTACTTGCATCTTTCCCTTACAATTACGTGGTAACGGTTTTTATAAACAGATGTTAAACAGATGTTTAAATCTTTTGTAGTAAGACTGTTAATGTTTCATCTTGCACTGCACTATCATAAGGAAACTATGAAAAGTCCATTACCATAAGGGGGTTACTATGTCACTATTTAACATGAGAACATACCTACCGACCTCATCAAACCTAAGTTCAGTAGCAAAAGAATTCAGTGGATCTGGACTCTGAGCAAAGTAATATCAATGAGGCCTCCCTCTGCTCGAGATGATCTTCAGCCCAACTTTGGTGAATGTTCGGCAAGATAAAATAAAAAAATACTTAGTTCGTGAGGTTGGCTTGAATAAAATTTGGATTTCTACATTCTACAAATACATTGAAATGATTCCTTTTCATCTATATTGTGACCTATGTTTCCAAAACGGGAGTACGTTGACTAGTGTGTGTGTGTGTGTGTGTCTGTGTCTGTATGTGTGTGTGTGTGTGCAGGCGGGGTGTGACGGGCGCGTGTGTGACGTGACGTACTTCCGGTGCGGGTCGGGCCGCTGTGTGTGTCAGTGTGTGTGTGTGTGTGCAGGCGGGGTGTGACGGGCGCGTGTGTGACGTGACGTACTTCCGGTGCGGGTCGGGCCGCTGTGTGTGTCAGTGTGTGTGTGTGTGTGTGCAGGCGGGGTGTGACGGGCGCGTGTGTGACGTGACGTACTTCCGGTGCGGGTCGGGCCGCTGTGTGCCTGGCCGCTGGCGCTGTGACGGCGACGCCGACTGCGACCAGGCCGAGGACGAGCTCCACTGCCCGCCCAGGAACTGCTCCGAGTCGGAGACCAGGTCAGTGCGCTCTGCCATACACCGCCCAACACTCACGGTACACTTTTGTATTTTCTTTTCACGATAAATCTTCAAGTGGCTATCCGATACTACTGAATCTATGACAATCAAAGCGATTACAGCCACGATGGGTTTGGACCGCAACCCTTGCTGATAGTATACGATAAACTAATTGTAATAACTACTAAGTAAACACGCAGTAAATAATAAATGATCAATTTATTTGTAACTTTTAATTACATAAATTACAGTTTAATTCAATAAAAAGTTGGTGGCTAATACCTAAACTAAGAGTATTCCTGTGTCTCAGGTTTCAATGTAATTTTGTGTTTTAGGTATTCCAGGTTATGAACCCTCTGGGGTAGAAGGTTGATAACCTGAGACACATCATATACTCAGTAGTACATAGTGTAGTGTAAATGTAAGTAAATATGTTAATGTAAAGAGTGTAATATGTGTGCAGATGTGAGAATGGCGAATGCTTGGCCCCGGGCGAGCTGTGTCCGTCGGCGGAGTCGTGTCCCCACGCCTGCCGCCACCCGCATCGCTGTCTGCCCCAGTACGCATACCTTTCATTGTTCACCCTTACCAACCACAAGTGTTCAGAATATATTTTCGGAAGACTTACAGCATAAATATTAAAAAATACAACTTAAGTTTCAATCTGAGGTTTCAATACAATGCTAATAATAAGTCTCCACCGTTAAGTTCGACGACATGCAAAAGGTAAGCTGTAAGAACACAACAAAATGATATAAGAGATAAGTGTGCTGATCACAAAGCTCCGCATTTTTGGTTAATTGTCTATATAAAACGCTTTGCAAGTAGCCGTTTAAGTGATGGAGTGCTAGTGCAGTATAACAGACTAGCGATCTGCCTCATAACAGACTAGCGATCTGCCTCCAGGTTCATACGGGTATTTTAACTTTTAAAAATGAAAGCATTAATTTTTTTCCTTTTATTGTTAATGAAATTTTCCTTTCAAAATACTGATACAAATATGCCACGTACAATAAAACTGTGGAAACAGTTACCTTTGGAAATATTTATTTTTGTTTAAAAATGGATAAAGATTTGGGGGTTAGTAAGATCTGCTTAAAATGTCTGTGGATATCAATTGGCAATGCATTGTTCAGACAGTGGTGGTGCGACGGCGAGGTGGACTGCGCGGACGGGTCGGACGAGGCGGAGTGTCCCCCGGGCGGGGGGCGCGTCCCCCAGGGCCCGGGGGCCGGGGGGCGCGTCCCCCAGGGCCCGGGGGGCGGGTGCGGGCCCCCGGCGTGGCGGTGCGACGCCCGGGTCGACTGTCCCCGACGCCTGGACGAGCTGGACTGCAGCTCCGCCCCGCCGCCTGACCATATGTACCGGTACTGTATCATGCCCATTGCTGCACGATGATCATAGGTGTGTTGAGTATGCATTTGAGGTATACATAAGTAAGATTATGTCCCCAAGCTAATAGACATAGTGAAGCTACACAGATAGAATGAAACATTGGTAATATAATTAAATTTATGACATCATTTCAAACTTTTAATGTAAACCCGTGCACAAATTCGCAATTAGATGAATTTGTCTTGGAATACAATATGTCGATCGCTTTCGACATATAAAATCGAATTGTTGTCTATATAACGAGTTATATTTAAACATTTGAGATTGTTATGTATTGTACTGTTGTACCCCAGATGCGGCGACAACACGACGGTGCCGGTGCACCTGGTGTGCGACGGCTTCCGGGACTGCGGCGGCGGCGACCCCGGTACTGATGAGGATCCACAGCTATGTAAGCTAGCCTAGAATACCTTCACATAGACCTAAGGCTGACTACAATCTCACAGTACCTAAAGTTAGCGTCCAAACGCTTCTTCGATCGGCAGTAGCGCATCCAAAACTAATAATAATAATTCACCTCGCGCACGTAAACGTCGGCGTCCACGGGACGTGCTAGACGATCCGACGACCTTGTCACGGTCGCCGCAGCATCGACAACAGTAATTAGTTCGAAAAGAAACAATCCTAGATTTATACCTGGGCTCTGTTAAGGTCCCCGCTGTAAGTCACCAGCGAGTCACCTTGCTCCCATAACATTCGGTCACTAAAGCGAGCGAAATAAAATGTCGATAGATAATATTTATTGGTTAATATTTATTCTCTTCTTAACTCACTGATTGTATGCAACACCCTATATTGTACTTTCTCTCTTTTTACAAAATTTATATACTCTCTACACTTCTTTAAAATTCCTAGCAAGCCAACACATGGAATCAAGAATAACTCATAATGTACGAATAGGCCTACCATTCTGTTCCCCTATAGAAATGCTGTGCAGGAAGCTCAATACCTTGCAGCGGGTCCTAATGGGATGATGATGAGATGTCAGCTGATGTTGTTATGAAAATCCAAGTAAATATTGTTTACTGATTGTTTGCCTTATCATCGGTGTCTACGGAACACTACCGTCAGGACTTCCATGGTAATTTATTATGAACCTTTCAGTCTATACGAAATTGTACATGTTATTTATTTTTAGTTTATCTTTGTATACCTACTGTATTTGATTGTAAATAATGTTACTAGGCCGTTCGTGGCGCGTGGAGGACGACAGTAGGCCGTGTGCGAGCGGCACGCGCCTGTGTCCCCACGGCGGGTGTGTGCCGCGTGGGATCGACTGCAAACCAGGTGGGGGGTATTCCGCTTCATAACATATAGGTATCCCTAAAAACTAGACTCCACTAGCCGCTCGAACATGGTGGGTCTGAGACTCCTTCAACGAAGCTGAAATGATGACGACAGATGGCTAGTATTTTGACATTACACTTATGAAATAGTAAGTGATACCGTCACCCATTTATTTATTTTTGGAAGATTTACAGTTTGAGTAGACACTATGCTGAAGTATAACAACTTATCGTATTGTTATATATGAGGGTAACGATAATACTACTTTTTGATCAATTATATTAAGTTACTTTAATGTTAGTTGCAAATAAAGACTTCTACTTTTCTTATTGTTGTTTTTATACGAGTATGTATTAAATTACTTAACGAGCTGCGCAGACGGCACACTTTTTGTGTAGTCGAGAGCCTGCAGCACAACAGTCAGAATCATGAAAATCACACTGGGGCAAGCTGGAGCACTTGCCCCAGTAGGGCTCTAACATATTAAAACAAAGTAAAGGTTGGGGGGATAGGTTCACTGTTACCCTACTCTGATGCCCAAGACGGCTACGCTTNAATTAAAGATTTGACCTCTCTCTCTCTCTCTCTCTCTCTTCAACCTTTCGCAGTCTACTGCTGGACATAGGTCTCCCCCATTTTGCGCCAGATATCCCAGTCCTCCGTATTCCTCATCCAGCCTCCACCAGCGACCGCCCGCAAGGCGTCGGTCGTGAATTTGACCTAATAAATAATAATTCATGGTTTCCAGTGAAATCAATAGTTTATAAATGAGTTTTTTTCCAAAATTATCAATCGCCTACAATGTCAAACTAAGTATTGTTGTTGGACAATGGATTAATGAAGTATTGTTGTCAGATGCGAGTCGGGCTACAGACTGCGTTCATCGCCGGACGGCGGACACGCCTGCGACTTCACCGGTGAGACACACATACATTAATAATCATAATACATTAAAAAGTGATACTTTTTAATTATAATATGACTAAATCAAATCACATGCCGTAATGTGAATAAAATCTCTTAACTGCGGATCGTTGTATCAGAATATTAAAAAAAGAACATTACCTTTTATGAAATAGGTACAATTATCGTTTTCCTGTTGCATTCACCAGGTAACTAATACTTCTATTTGATATGTTTGGGTTCTTTATTATTTTAACTTTATTTTATTTTTCATTCACCTTTTTGAAAGCTTTACAATTTCATTCATTTACTCATAATATATTTATTGGTTATTAATTGTAAGGACACAGTACAGTATTGCAACTAGATTAGTAGAATAGAAAACTATGAATTAGTATTGTAACGGTCTAAATTGATTGAAGTTCCAAAAAGTACTAGCGTTCAATAGGTACCTACTTCCATTAGTTAAACTAACACTGTAAATCAAATTGGTGTCTACATGTAATTCTTTTATGCATTTAGCAATAAGGTAAAAATTATATGTTTCAATTAAGGTATAATGTATAGATGTAAGTAGATCAATCAATAAAAAATAATAAAAATAGGAAATTAGCCAACATATTGCAATGATGTAAAAAGTATGGATCCGTGATATGCTCACAAAACATTCGAAAAAAGGGTTTCGAATACAGTGACAACACACATACACATATTTCGAATTTCGAATACATTTACCTAAACAAAAGAGTACACACTGTACTCTCTTCGGCGGTTCGTTTTTGAAGCTCGGATGGCGTATCTACCTTTATATATATATAATATCATTGACATATTGTAGTACATATGTGTTAAATAATGTGTGTTACCGTATACGAAGGTGTGTATGTATGTGTGTGTCAGGCGTGCGTCCGTGGCTGGCGCGGGGCGTGGGCGGCGCCCTGGCGCTGGGGGAGCTGCACCGCCCGCCCACACCCGCCACACCCGCCACACCCGCCACACCCTCCAACAGGTACTGCGCTCTCGCTCACTCCTATCATTTTGATGAACTGTGGAGATTCTACTTTATAAACCTTATTTTTTATTTATTTATTTGAAACACAATTTTATTTTACACACAAAATTTAAAAGCATTGACAGATACAGTAGTCTAGGACTGTGTTGTATTGTTTTTTTTATGGGATAAAGATGTGTGGTCTTGCACTTAGTGTTCCAGTTACAAAATCTTTGTAATAAATTATTGTAAAGCTACGAGTAGTTAAATGACAAAGGTTTGTGTAGGTAAATGTCAAAACTGTAACCACTGATATAAAAAGATTAAAAGAGTAACTCGAGTTTCTTGCCGGCTCTTCTCGAAGATCCTACTTATTCCGAACCGGCGGTAGAGTCATAAAAATATATGATAATAATAACAATTGACGATTCAAAAGAGCGTCGGTGCTCAGTGGTGTGGACTGTCGCCTTCCTACCGGAAAGGCTGAGTTCAAATCCCGACACGTACCAATGTATTTTCGAATTTTCGAAAAATATATGTACGTTATCCGACGCTCTTACGGTGAAGGAAACATCGTGAGGAAACCTTCATGCACGCCTGCGAAGAGATTCGAAGGTTGTGTGTGAAGTCGTCCAATCCGCTCTGGGCCCGCGTGGACGACTAAGGCCTAATCACCCTATACGGGTAGGCTCGTGCCCCTCGGTGGGGACGTTTAATGAGCTGATGATGATGACGATTCAAAGTATCTGTAACAGATTTATTTGAATAAAGTTTTTTTCTTTCTTCTTTCTTTCAATGTATTGCGTATTTTAAAATAACTTTCTCATATAGGCTTAGTTTTGATATAGTTTCGAGTCTTTTCTGACAAAATCTATTGCGCATGTGAAACAAGATGACACATTTGTGTCATGATTGGGTTAACAGTATGACAACCAGTATGTAATAAAAAAATTGGCCAAGCGCGAGTCGGAATCGCCCGTGGAGGGTTCCGCAGCAGCAAGTAACATAAAATAAAATAATTTTTATTTACTCAGGCACCTACTACAGCTTTAATTTTAAAAAATAGTGGTTCACCGTTTTTGACGTATAAAAAAATTGCTCACCAGGAATCGTTCAAACTAAATTTCGTTGTTAGATTTTATGGTATTGTACATCATATTTTTTTGTCGATTTTATCAACCCCATAGTTTAGAAATAAGAGGGGGGGGGACAATTTTTTCAACTTGCGAGGCGTCTTCGCGCAATCTATTCAATTTATAAAAAAATGATATAAGAAACCTCGATAACATTTTTAAGCTCTACATATTGATACCCCTCACGGGGGGGTTCGATAAAAAAAATTTTGAGGTTCAGTTCAATGTATGGAGAACCACAAAATATATTAAATTTTTTCAAGTTTCTTATTAAAGCCTAATAGCGGTTCAAAGAATAAAAAATATACGTACAAAGTTTGAATAGTGTGGTGCTTAAAGTTTCGGAGTAAAAAGGGGTTGTGTTATTCGGACGGACGGACAGACAGACAGACTTGACGAATCTATAAGGGTTCCGTTTTTTGCCTAATTTTAATTAAAAATATATTTTTTTTTACGTTCGTCTTGCAGCACGTCGCTATTTGAAATATATAAATATATATACACTCGCTTGAGTGTCAAAATATTTGTTAGTAATAATGGTAATACGACCACTACAGCTTTCGTGTCCACTGTTGGTCTTCTTTGTCGTTCAATTTTCAAGATGCATCACGAATAGATAAGGCTTGCTTGACCCCATAGTTAGGACAACTTCATTCATGCTAATTACTCCCTTATATTATAGTATATATAAAATAATCCGTGCTAATATCAACTTTATAAGTGATGTTAGTACCTACAGTGATTCATGAGCAATAAGTGTGATATTTCAGTTCTGAAGAGGAGATCAGCAGCATAGCGTCGGCGTGGGTGGGCGGGCAGGCGTGGGTGTGGTGGGCGGCCGGGGGCAGCCTGTACCGCGCCCGCCTCGAACCCGGGACCCCGCCGCGACTGCTGCCCGCCACCACCTTGGTACGAGTATTACCCTTATTCTGACCCCCATATTTTGTAACAAACTGAATTACCTTTATTAGGTTAAATAGGTGTAATTAATTATATACATCCAAAAAGTATTGGAATCAGATATAATTAAAAATCATTATACTTATAACTGATTCCAATACTTTTTATATGTGTTTATTGTAATTTTAGTAAGGATTAATTGTATATATTATTTAGCTACATTATTGCATTAGGCCTGAGGCCTGTAATGATAGTGTATGTATTGAATAAATATATAAATAAATATTTTTGTTAAACAAAATTGTAATATAGTAGTGTACTTTTAAGTAAAGATCAATGCTCGAGTGCCGTGCGACAATACGGGCCTAAGTATAAAAATATTTAACAGCATTAAATAATACAAAAATGTAATAGCATTCAATGCATTGCAGATATCGGATGGCCCTAGGATCCGCGGCATAGCGGTAGACGCGGTGTCCCAGCGGCTGTGCTGGACCACGGTGGGCGGGGGCGGGGGCGGGGGCGGGGGCGGGCGGGGGCGGGGCGGTGCGGTGCGGGACCTTGGACGCTAGGAAACGGGTGACGCTGTTCGCCGCCGAGGACCACGAGCCCGACGATATCGTTATACACAATCGCACCGGGTAAACGTTCTTAGCTACAGTCAAACTTACCATTATACGCTTAGTTTTTGTATATTCCTGATTTTTTAAAAGTATACTTGTTAATCTGCGTAGATAAATAAGAAAAGCTGAAGAACTGAAATAGAAATTCAATTCAAGCTCGCGATTTTAATATATATTAAGCTATCAGCGACCAGTTTAGTTATTTTTTCTTTTTAATTATATTGTGTCACAATGTGACCCTGTCTCCTAAACTAACCTCTACAATTATGTATGGATCCATATACATAATTGTAGAGGTTAGTTAAGGAGACAGGCTCCTGTCATGTATTTAACCATTTATTGTCTTTCATTACTCTCAGTCTTATCATTAAACTAAGTTCAATGATAACAAATATTCATTTCAGAAAGTTGAACTTTTAATTTGATCTTTAAATATGTTACATCAGTAATTAACAATTAATATGACACGCGTCAAATGTTCTATACAGACTAGTGCTATGGTCATCACGAGGAGCAAGAGCGGGAATCTGGAGTGCGCTGGGAGCTGAGGCGGCGCCCGGCCCCGACGCGGGGGCGGGGGGGGGGCGGGGGCGGGGGCGGAGAACACAGTGAAGGCTGCGGTGCAGTGGCGGGTCCGCGCCCGCCTGCGCCGTGTGGGGGCGCTGGCCCTGCACGAACCCTCCGACAGGATATACTTCGTTGACGAGTGAGTACTGCTCTTTTAATTTTATCATAACCATCATGATACATTTTTTTTAAATAACATGATGCTATTTAAGTCATTATATTTTAAACCGACAGGAATAAAGATTGATTAGAAAATGGATTGTGCCCCGGAGTTCAGTCAGTCTTTTTAATTAACGAATATTTTTAACTTACTTGTCGGTATATATTTCATCGGTTAAAGATAAATATCCTATGTCCATACCCTGGTTCTAAATTCCTCCCCACTCATTTCCATACAAAACAGTTTAACTATTTTTATATGGAATTTCTGTAAAATGTTTAACCAATGTTATTTCTCATTTTTAAATGGAATTCTCTAATCTTTTATGAATTTTGTGCTATTACGAGTATTTTCGTTATTTGTTTTTTGTAAGATGACGGTAGAACTTACGCGTTAGTATAATGTTGTCCTCCCCTTAGGTACTGGGGCTCCCTGCAGAGCGTGGGGCTGTCGGGCCTCGGGCCCCGCGCCCTACACGCCGTGTTCGCGCCCGCGCCCAACCCCCCACCACATATCTCCAAAACAGGTATACCTACTGTCCGAAATGCTGCTAAGTTAATCCAAGTTAGGAATAAATGAAACACTTCCTATTGGTTTTCTTGGTATATTTGAGTGTTTATTTATTGCTATAGAGGTCAAAAGAGCAAATAGCAGTTATGAATCATATTGAAAATTATAGTGTTTCCTTTGTTATTTTGTAAAACCAGAAGTCTCGCTTTACTGTAGGATCTCCACACATGTCATGTCTTTGAAAATAAGATCGTTATTTTAAGTACCGGGTATAAGAGAGCTCTGTTCTAACATCTGTTGTCTCAAGTGTCGGGCGCAGTGCGGCATTGATGGAAAATAATAACTGTTTATCAGTTTTTGGTCTCCTTCAATGCCGTTCAGGCATGGTCAGGCATAACACTTAGTCTAAATACCAATTTAATAATTTATGCACGTGTTACCGATATAGGAGGCTTACAGACATACAATTAAATGATTTTTGAAGCGAAATAGGTAAACCATTTTGACATGATAATATGTTTACGCGTTCTCGAGATAGTTGTCTTACAGACAAGACAAGAGAACTATAATCAAAATTTTTCTAGTGAGGCACGTTATCTTAAATCGACTTAGAAATAATATTTTTTATTTTATTTTTTCCTGATTACGTTGAGAATCATAAATCTATTTAATATATCTATACTGTAAAGACATCCTGGTGGTCCGCGGTGATGGACCTGATGACCTGTGACTCAGGTACCTTTATCAGGCATCAGTCTCACACAATCTTATCATGTACTATGTATGTTTGTGTTGAGAAAATAAATAAAAATATTTATTATTACATATTTTGTATGTGAACAGAGTGGGAGGGGTCGCTGGTGTGGTGGAGCATGTGTTTGCGCATGCGCGTGTGGGAGGAGTGGGTGTGGTGTGGGACCCGGCGGGGGCTGGCGCGCCTGGCGCGGCGGGGGCCACGCGCGCGGTGGGACCCCGCGCGGGGGGGTCACGCGCAGGGGGTCACCGCACTCGCGCTGCTACATCTGCAACCGCCTGCAGGTAAACATAGTATATGTATTTACACCGCTAGGTACACCTCAAAATTAGACTTACTTGTTAGATTGTACTAGAACAGTGATTTTAAATGATTCTTTTTACATATACATGTTTTTTCTAGGACGGCGTCTTAGAGAAACAATAAACTAACATGACAATGACATGCACAATCACGATGAAATATCAACCAACAGTGTCGGAGCCGCTTGACACATACGTTGACTTATAGTTATATTTATGACATAAAATTATTCATTAAAATTTTGACCCTAGGGCATCATAAAAACGATACAAAATCAAAGTACGAGCATACTACAACGTCTCTATGACATGTAGCGAGCGACGTGATTATCATAAATAAAATTTTGCAAAGATGGGCAAACTTTTGTCGCGGACACTTGTGTAAGATTACACATCTAAATATTTTGTTTATCTACTAGACTACACCGCTACCCAAGTAGAGCTCGAAATTAGATAAATAATAAATAATAATAATAATAAATCTTTATTTGATAATATTTTACATTGTACAACAATAAATAATGATCTCTGAGACCTGTGTTAGTTTACACTGTGCTACAGGCCTCAAGTTACAGATAGAGTTAATTCTGTACTAAAACCGTAATTTTAAATGCTTTTCACGTTTACATGTTTTTCATACGACTACGTCTGTAGTTTTTTAAACATCCACCACGACGACAACCCATTAGTGTATTAGTTGAGCCGTCGGCTACTACACCGAGCGTTCCGGTTCGATCCCCGGACAATACAAACATTACTGTATATTTTTGTATTGGTGTGATTTGTCTCTATTTATACTATGTATCATCATCAGCTTATTAAACGTCCCCACCGAGGGGCCGAGCCTACCCTTACGCGGGTGTATAGGCCTTAGTCGTCCACGCGGGCCCAGTGCGGATTGGCTGTATTTACAAAAAAATATATATTAATATGTTTATCTGTTATTTAGTATCCATATCACACATATAGGCTAATGTTTAATACTAGATGGCACTATAGGCGGATATTTACTAATTTTGGCTTACTAATTCTGTAATAAAATACAAGTAAATAAAATAATAATAGGGATATATATATATATATATATATATTATATATATATATACCTATTATTGAATAATCTTTTCCTATACGCATATAGTATGTGTGCTCCCGACATTTTTTATCGCCAATCCCGTGTTAGCAACAATGGATTGGTCGTCAAATATCGCCGTGGAAAGGCCTGTTCCCTACGTTATGACGTCCTATAATAATGAGGTGTGTGTGTTGCAGTAGGCGTGTCGGGCCCGTGCGAGGGCCGGTGTGACGTCACCGCCCTGTGCGTGAGGGCGGCGCCCCGGTACCGGTGCCTCTGCCCCGACGGACTGCAGCCAGCTGATACTAATGTGGTCCGTGTACACTTTATATACTTTGAAGCGATATTCCCAACTAAGTGTATTTTATAAGATATTCTTGCGTATATAAATAATGTTATTAAGTGACACCGTGTGTACAGTGTAGGAGGAGACACATTGGTAAGCGGATGAATGTATGCTACAAATGACAAGGTAATTTGAAGTGTTCATACGACTCATGTTTCTGAAGTCTATTTAAACCAAGGGTTTCTGGTTCGATACCGGGGCACTATCCCACCACCTTCCCATGGCCTGACTCAACCTTCCGGTTATACAGGCCTAAGCGCGGGAGGTGCGCGCGGAAATAGTTCCGCGCGCACCTCCTAAATTTTTTTTTAACTCTTTGTCCTAGTGTCTCAGTCACTTCTCCCCCTTCTGGGGCGTGACAAACACACGTACGCCTTCGGTCTCCGCCGTGCGGTCGTCCGTGTGCCCACCCAATCGGTGTAGCAAATGTTTGTGTGCACGAACACTTTTGAGCACAATCTATCCTGGTAGAAGGAACGTGCTCTACGATGGAGCAAACTTGCCAAGAAAAAGCCTATTCACATTTTTAATGCGTCTTAATGCGTCCGGCAGATCATTCCATTATTTCTTAATCTCGGTGTTTCTTTGTATAATGCATGTGTATTTAACAACAAATTATTTAAGTATCTTTATCTGTTGTTATTACCCATGATACAAGTTATGATGGCATTTGAGAAATAATTGGAAATTGATTTATTAACATATTCCTATTTGGTATGACTACCACTTAATACCCATCTTACTATGTGTAAACTTTACTCAGCGTGCTATGGAGAGGGCTATGATAGGTGTCTCCCTACGCGATAAAATCCGAAACGATGATATCCGTAGGAGAACTAGGGTGACCGACATAGCCAGAGGATGAGCAAGTTGAAGTGGCAGTGGGCAGGGCACATAGTGCGTAGAACCGATGGCCGTTGGGGCGGAAAGGTTCTCGAGTGGCGTCCACGTAACGGAAAGCGAAGCGTAGGCCGACCCCCGACCAGATGGACGGATGACCTGGTTAAGGTGGCGGGTAGCAGATGGATGTCAACTGCAAGGGATCGGTCCGCGTGGAAATCATTAGGGGAGGCCTTCGTTCAGCAGTGGACATAATTAGGCTGTAATGATGATGACTATGTGTAACCTAACATATCAATATTATTTGTATTGATTGAAATAAATGTTGTTATAGCAATCGGAAGACGAGCTGAAATGCGTGGAGTCCCCGCTGGAGCGTGCTCTGGAAGGCGAGGGCGTGTCTGTGGCTGCGGGCGTGGAGGGGGGCGGGGCCCCGTGCCCCCTGGCGTGCGGGGCGGGGCGGTGCGCGCGGGCCCCGGGGGCGGGCCCCCGCTGCGAGTGCGGGCCCCTGTACGCGGGCCCGCGCTGCCAGCACTACCGCTGCGGACACCACTGCCTCCACCGCGGCACCTGCCTCCTCGACCCCACCACCACCACCACCGCCACCGCCACCCCAGGGACACTGCCGCCGCTCAAGGTTACTACCTGTTACTTACTATTTGGATAGATAAAAAAAGAACTTAATATCCGTATATATAAATGGTGATATCCTTTATTTGGGTGAAGAGGTCATTGGGGGAGGCCTTCATTCAGCATTAGACCTTTTAGGCTTGATTATGATGATGATGATGATATATAAATATACTAACCAAATAGTGAACTAAATATATAACTGCCTCCTAGGTCTAGTGAGCACGGCGGCTGGCACATTGAAAGAAATAAGGAAAGAAAAAAAATGTTTTGGTGCATATTAAACACGTTACACATACACGTTAGTCCTTAAAATAATACAAAAATGTTAAATGCTAACAATCACCTACATGACAGGTTGAATCATCCGATAGTCCGAATACAAGACGATATCATAGGACACACTAAGTCGACTGATATTACTAGAAAATAATATTAAACAAAAAACCTAACTTGAGAAGGTACATGTTTCTGACAACAGTTATGGATTTAACATTTTCACATTAGCTTACTGATAGTTAATTTTTTTAATGATATGCATAAAACATGGTATAAAAGTGATTAACAAAATAGTTGGTCCAGAACATTCATGTTTTGCCAATAGTCATAGCATGCAGAATAATAATACAAATCATCTACTACTTCATATTTCAAATTAAAGAAAGTATTCATATTATAGAAATTGTGCATAGATAGAGCCACGTAAATAGAGCGTCGGTGCCTCAATGGTATGGACTGTCGCCATCCTACCGGGAAGGCTGAGGTTCAAATCCCGACACGTACCAATGTGTTTGAAAATATATGTACGTTATCCGACGCTCTTACGGTGAAGGAAAACATCGTGAGGAAACCTTCATGCACGCCTGCGAAGAGATTCGAAGGTTGTGTGTGAAGTCGTCCAATCCGCACTGGGCCCGCGTGGACGACTAAGGCCTAATCACCCTATACGGGTAGGCTCGTGCCCCTCGGTGGAGATGTTTAATGAGCTGATGATGATGAAGCGACGTAAATATATTTTTTTTAAAAGCTCTTTCTTGAAGCTTTTTTCATTGGTGTATTGTAATACAAGCAACGGTTGCCGCTTACCCCAGGTTTGCTATTTATTTAAATCCTTAATCAAATAAGGAACATAAAACTTTGTTAAAAACCAAAAAGTGTTAACCACTACCTAAGATTGTAGCACGATCAGAAGCACGGATGAAGTTAATGTTAATCTTATGTAGGTAAACTTAAAACTTACGCTTATTGTTGTATGTGTAACGTTGTTTGCGCACAGTGCATATGCTACGGCGGGTACACGGGGGCGCGGTGCGAGGTGGCGCCGGCGGGCCCGGGGCCCAGGACCGAGGCCCCGGCCACTGGGACCGCGGTCCCGGTCCCCGAGGCCGGGGCCATGGGGTGCGCGGGTGTGCGCTGCCACAATGGCGGCTCGTGTCTGTCCAACGCTCATCCTCACTGCGCTTGCGCACCTGGATTCACAGGTCAGTCTTCCTTCTTTTTTTTATAATCTAGGTAAAAAACTACTACATAAGTGTGTGGACCACTCTCTCTTCTCCTTTTAAAGTGTAGCAATTAATGTGTAGTGTAAATGATTTGTTATAACTAACTAACTGTAACTGAAATTTCAATCTTAGTGGTCTTAGCATAGAGTGCAATTTTAAGGAATTTTTAAGCTGCTTTGATTTCTTTAATATTTGTTTTCGCGTGTTGTCCAATAGTGATAAAGCTTTTCAATTGGCTTAATGTCACTTTTTTTTTAATGATTTGTAAATACTTATTTTTCGAACGGTCATGTACGGTACGACCCATCATTAATTAAAGAGAGTCGTTAAATTATAAGTATCATAATTTTCAGAACGATTTTGTCTTTTCAATTTTTTGTAGTCGTAAATTTGATTTATTACAAAGTTATTATGAAGCAAACACACGTCCAAACCATAGTGATAGATTAAAAAAAACTGATAAACATCAGTTTTTTTTAAATTTTATCACATGTATATTTCAAGCTTGGGTTTGCCACGTTTCATGCTTCTTCTCAGTTTAAGGCATATTCCGAACCAGTGGTAGTTTCATTTGATATCCACACTTATATGTGATCTTTGACTAGGAGTCCGCTGCGAGCAGTGTATAGGCGAGCCCCCGTGTCCCGTGGACACTGTTTGCCTCCGGAACTCCACCGCACCCGACTCGACCGACACGACCGACGCGACCGACGCTCACGACCACCGCAACGTGTTCGACCAACACGCCGCGCGCAACGGGACCTACTGCCAGCACGCTATATGCGTTGATTACTGCCTCAATCAAGTAATTATGTCTTTTTAATGACTTTTCTTATGTTACAAAGTGAACAGGACGGTCACCTGATGATAAGTGACACGAGTCGTCTAGGTACCACGGCAGTGCCAGGAGGGTTACCGCCAGCTCTTAAAACAGTGTTAAATAATATACCTTCATCTTTTCTGGTACAAAAATGCTGACATATCATTATAACAATACTGTTTTAAGAGATTGCGGTAACCCCCCTGATATCCGTCCCGTGAAATGCGTGTTATGCACTTCTGTGTTTCGGAATGAGGGCACTGTAGTGTACTTTTATTTGAAGCTCTTACAAAAAACATGTGGAAACCTGCGCACGCAAGTAAAGAAATTCAAAGGCTCTGTACTAATATACTAATCCGCACTAGGCCCGCGTGGACGACTAAGGTCTATACACTTTTTATAGTCCGCGAGCCGGCCGTATAAAAGTGCTATGGATAAGATACATGATAATTTTTTTGAATATTGTCTGAGGAACCAAAGAACTGAAGGTTGACCCCTGAATATGCCTGATTTTGGACCGTATGCAAATTATACCTCACTCCTG
>PQWD01005336.1:0-138193 GCA_019425675.1 Leucinodes orbonalis | reverse complement strand
TAATATCGGCGAATAAATAAAACGCGAACGGTTTTTTAATCCATTTGTCTGTTTGGCAAAATTGCTGAATATTTAATGACAAAAGCACAAGGGCGCAGGTAGAAATACATCCACAATAAGTTACTGTTTTCTGCGGATTTTAGTGTGGCGTCCTCATTGATTTCGTCCGTCTGTAGCACTTACCGTCAACAGTAAGCGCTAGATTTAGGTGATATGCCTGTATTTAACTATTTAGACATTGAACGACATATGATTCCTTCAAGCAAGAGGGCGCTTTATGCTACATAGCGCAGAACATGAAGGTCAAAGCCTCGAAAACAAGGGCACACAATTTTTTTCGTGGGTCAAGAAAAACTGACACTTTGAAATCATCATTACGAATGCCATCGATTAAATTCGGATTAAGTCATAGAAAATTCAATCTTTGTTCCGTGCCACTGACATTTATTGGTTATTTTGAATATAAAATTACGTTAATTAATCTAAAATCCGTTATTTTTTATACCATTTAAACACAAGTCGTCCTTTTTGGAAGACCATTTATAAATTACTCCAAAGATTTTCGCTCAATCACTTACATTAAAAAAGTTCAAAAGTGTCAAGAATTTTATTATTAAAAAAGTATCGGTATACAAAAATAGATAAATGTATAAATTCAATTTGTAAGCTAACCTACTTAATTACTATAAATGCATTCAAAAGGATCATTATTTTGGATTAAGCCTAAAATTTACAAGGCCTAGAAATAACCCTGTATTTTAAATAAAAGTCCATCAAAAATCTTAGTAACCATGTAAGTTGAGGGTGTATGTTATTTAAATACATATTATTATTTGTGCAAAACTATAACAATGGGTGCTTTGAAGCCATATGAATTTAAACAATGAAATGATACAATTATCACAACACAACATGCAAGCAATGAGAAATAAAAATGACGGTAATCCACATCACGTTTTCAGAAACTTAAACATAAATAAATCAGAAAATTGTTTATCACAATATAAGGCACATAATATTATATTACTTCATGGTTTAATTAACATGATATTTCTAAGATGTCTTCAACCCTTTGACAGCCAATGATTTCCGACGTTCAATAGATTAAATTCATATTAGAGAAAGCGGAGGACCGGGATATCTGGCGCGAAATGGGGGAGACCTATGTCCAGCAGTGGACTGCGATAGGTTGAATAGGATAGGATAGGATATTAGAGAAAATATTACACATTTAAATTTTAAAATCAGGTTTGGCCATGAAATTAATGTCTCCAATGGCTTTTTAACCTTAAAACCACTAACTGGATAAAGGATCCAAAACACGATCCAAAATTTAAATCCAACTTTTGACCTTAATTTATAACAATCAAAAACATAATAAATGCCCCTAAGTATAGCATACATTAACAAATAAAATTAACACCTAAAACTTTATAAAAAAATAACCATGATATCCCGATAAGTGTATACATAATTGTAATTTTAATTTAAACAAAATTGTGACATAATTCTTGAGTGATACGTAATGTGGACTCCCATTCAAATCAAAACACCTTTCCTTTCCCCGCGCATATTAAATGGTGCGTTCACACTGGATGACATAGCACTACCGTTGTTTATTTTACCGAGCTCTGGGTTTACTTGAGATCGGTCGCCATCGCGCGCCGACACGCGTTTTTCCTTCGAAATCTGCGTTACCTGTAACATACAAGGGAACATTGATACTTTTAAATACTTATAGAACTGAAATCTTAGGATGTCCTACTTCTAGAAAGTTATTTTATTATTGTTATAGCCACAGATGCCTTCCACAACTTTTCCGGATAATGGAAGCTCGCAGCCACGAAAGAAAAATATTTAGAGGAAAAGGTAAATCACTAAATTTCAATAAAGTCCTTAAGAATTGGGTATACAGCTGTAGAGGCTTATTCGCCTTGTTTGATAATATTACATTGCGGTATGAAAATTTAATCTTCCTAAAACGTAAAAAAAATATTTGCATCTTCTGTATGTGGTTTTGTTACCATTAAAATTGAACATGATTTAACCAGGTTTCAAGACACCGACATCGCACTTTATTTGTATCCTTATGTCATTGTGATAAAACAGAATATCCTTACATATATATAAAAGAATCCTAACAAGCAATACCAATAGTAAACTTACAGCATCGTCGATAGCCTTGAACTGCCAATTCCAGTGCACCCGATAGAGGAACGGGCGGTGGTCGTACCGGTTGTCGTCAGGGCTGTACGTCTCCGCGTGGTACGAGGGGGTCAGTACCGTCATCTTGTGTCTGTTGATCGCGTAGCACCGGAAGAAGTGTTTCACTTTTTCGGCCACCTGTGAAATAGTTAAAATTATAGGTAATTATCATCAACGTATAACGGTACACTGACGGGCACAGGCCATACATAGCTATGGGTAAAGGTCACGCGGTGGTTTAAGATCGCTCAGCGAAATGGGTGGAGGCAAATGGCGTATGTGTACAATCGCGCAAAATAGTGTTATGCAGTATGTAGTGTTTTTATACTTCTTTTTATTTTGAAACTTACTAATTAAACTTAAATTTCCTTAAGATATTCTTGCTGGTATAGTAAGAAAAATAAAAAAACGAATACAAAATTTAGTGAGCGTCGGTGGCTCAATGTTGTGTGTGGACTGCTGCCCTCTTACCGGGAGGGCTGTGGTACAAATCCCGCCACGTACCAATGTATTTTCAAATTTTCGAAAATAAATGTACGTTATCCGACGTTCTTACGGTGAAGGAAAACATCGTGAGGAAACCTGCGCACACCTGCTAAGAGATTCAAAGTTTGTGCGTGTAGTCGTCCAATCCTCACTGGATCCGCGTGGACGACTAAGGCCTATTCACCCTATACGGGTAGGTTCGTGCCCCTCGGTGGGGACGTTTAATGAGCTGATTATGATGATGACAAAATTTAGTAATATTTTTAATATTAAAAATAAACTATTATAAATTTAGTTTAAAGCAATAATCTTCCAAGCAAGCAACAATATAGATATTCTTTCCATTTATTAAGTTGTAAGCGTTGTATTGGTGTAATCAATTTTCTGCAACGATATCGCTGATTCCGTAGTTGTATTTTTTAAATAACACGATCGAGCAATCTGTACGCAACAGTACCCAAGTGACATTAACAGGGCGCGTAAACTACCAATGGTGTGTCGCCGCCGGCGCCTTACTCCCGGCCCCGACAAACAGACGTAATAATTGAGTTATGCACATGCCCTCTCCATTTTTGCCGAACGATCTTAATTCGTCGCACGACCTATAAATAGGGTTGTAACACATGACGCGGTCACAATGCGGATTGGTGGGTGTGAAGACATAATACATTATTAATAGGTCCAAATACCATACCTCATTAGGAGTACATTTATCGCGCCAAGTGTGCACCAACTTGTGGAACATACTGAACGGTCCACAATGATGGGTCTTCCGCAAACGGCCAAACTCTGACAGCTCCGCGTACGTCATGCCCATATCTTGTTCGTCCGTTTGCGTTATTTGCCCGTCAGTAAGCGGCTCTAATTCAGCGGTGGGCGGGGCTTGCAGAATCTCCGACAACGATGGCAAGAAGAAACTAAACGAATATGAACATGTTGCAATTAGTAAAATTATATGGTAACTTACTAAATAAAAAAACATTACTAATAATATATTTGATAAGTAATAGGCATTTACTCAATGCCTTCACTTGGTTTGTGAAGGCTTCTTCACACATCAAACAATTTGGTTTGATGTGTGAAGGAACCTTTTGCTATATCAAGAAGCTGGAATTTTTATACAAATATCACGCTATTCTACCGTATGCAGATAACCTTGCAACGACACAAGTTGCTGAAAATTATCAATATACACACACACTGTCATAGCCTTTTTATTGTTTTACAGAAGAAGAGCAATTTTTTTAAGTCGATACCGGAGCATGCATTCAGAAACTTAAACATTCATCTTTATTTACTTACCGACTTTTGGCGTATTGCAGGAAAGCTTTCAGGTCAGTCTTGGATATTCACCAATCGGATTGACATCGGCACTGGAGCAGTCGTACTTGGTCATGTACCCACGCAGGGCCTCGTCCACGTTGATGATCCCAAAACCAGAAGACCACCGGGTCGACCGCGAGCCCACAACATCAGCTGGGCGAACAGATACGACAACACCATCCGGAGACGAGCCTGGAGTAATAATAAAATAGGTATTTTTCAACCTATACACAATAATACGTATGATACAAGGAACTGCCTCCGTGGTCTAATACACTGCGCCTTTAGTTTAGTTCCGGAAGCCGTGGGTTCGAATCCAGCGGGGAGACTGCATAGTGAAAGTCACTGCAATATTTCCCAGTTTGGTTAATACTTAGTAGACTGAATCACCCGATTGTCCGAAGAAAGAAAGAAAGAAAAAAATCTTTATTCAAATAAATCTGTTACAGATACTTTTGAATCGTCAATCGTCTTTTGAAAGAAAATATTATTCCGTACTGCAATGGACATAGAGCCGTCGGTCAATGGGTGTTAAAGACTATCGAGGATCTAGTATCCTCTTTCAACACCCACCAATCCTCATTAAAATTACTATATGTGTGTCTCGTGGTATTTTACTGCGCTCCAGGTTGAGCTGCGATATAACTTCAACGTTTAAACTAGTAGTCGAAATTTTTATTATAACATATTTACTGTTTTCAAATCAGGATCTCTGGTATGCTTTTGATAGTCGCCACTATAAACTAAGCTGTATGTAATGTTTCTAGATTTTATAACGTAAAAAGGGTAAAATATAAAATTAACATAATTGTAGTAGTAGTAGTAAACACTTTATTGCTCACAAGTACACAAAAAAAAACAGTAACATTAACAATACTGTGGGCAAAGGCGGCTTTTCGGTGCAAGCGATCTCTTCCAGGCAACCTTCAGGTAGGAACAAAGCCGGAAAATAGAGGTAGTGCACAAGCAAAACTTAACAAAAATAATCAAATCATACATACATACATATACATAAATACAACAATACAATATCACAAATATACACATATCAATATACATATAGATACATATAAATAATAATACATATTTAATAGAAAAACGAAGTTAAACATATAATTTACAAATATATTATAAAATAAATAAATTGTGAAATAAAAATATGTAGACAGTTCAATGAAATTTAAAACAGAATTTAATAAATGCTGACGAAGCTTGTTCTTAAAGGTGACTAGTGACTTAGCGTGTCGAATCTCAGATGGCAAACTGTTCCAAAGAAACGTAGCTCTAACAGTAAAAGATTCCTTAAAATAACCAGACTTCGTAAAAGGAGGCTTTAACACATTATCTGACTTGGACCTAAGATCTCGGCGGTGATCCATATCAAGGAACTGAAAACATTATTTGAGGTAGGGAGGGGAACGAGGATTGGGGAGAATTGTACAACATGAATTAAATATAAATAGCTTAATAAAATACTGCATGTTTAATAAGATAAGATTATTATAGGACTGACATGTACTTAAGGTTAAAATTCCAAAATAAAGAGAAAAAAAGCTTACTTGTATATTCTGCAAGGCAAGATTCTGTCGAGGACATCCACCCTTACTCCGGAACTTGGGCACAAGGCCTGTAGCAGTCGTGAAAATGCCTATCACGGCACTAACTGCTGAGTCAATCACTATTGGGAAATGATAGCTGCCTATTTCACTAGCGAGCTGCAAAATATATATTCCTCGATATAATTAAATACGTCTACGCATAATGATTGCATACCAAATTCTATAAATGTTTATAAGTAACGTACAGTACCGATTCACTATCGTAGCAATTTAAAATAACTTATATAACTATTATTGATCTAATTTTTCCTAAAAATATTAAGAACTCATTGAAAATAAATGTCCTTTAGTCTTCTGTTACATAATCATCCGACTGCCACAACAATAATTTTGATACATATTAAAAATCTTAGTAATGATATAGAGATATCTGATGAAAAGATGAGATCTATATCCGACAGTGGAATGCGTAGGAAGAGAAAAATCTTTGTACTGAGTTTGCACACCCAAACCACATGTTTTGAACACGCTTCTCAACCTAAACTATTAAATGAAATTGTATAGACTACTGACACGAATTAAAGTGATTTTAAATTATACCTGAGAAGCCCTCTGTTTTGTCTCTTGGCTGGAGTTTTCTGATGCCATATAACATGTAACTAGAAGTCGATTACACAGCTCCATTGGATCCGATGGTGTGTAGTCGGATTGGCAGAGTATTTTCCGCACATCGTACAATACTTGGCTCTCTATAAATAATGACGTGAGCATTAATAGCACATTTTGAAGTAATTTAAATTGATTCGATGATAATGTTTAAGCAATGTAAATATCGCGAAGAACCAATAACCGACGCGATGGTACTTAAATAATGATCTAGAACTAAAATAGGAGTGTAGGAAGATATTATAAGAACTGACTTGGCAAATATGGCCATGAGCCGTTAGCTTTTAATTATCACTTCGTGCAAAAGTATTTTAAGGTAAAGTATTTTTACCAACTTCTTTTATTTTTTACTTTTTATTAAATGTTTGAAGTCGTTTTTTTTATTAAAAAAATTGAATAATTTCTTCTATAAAGATGGCAAAATTCTTGGAATGTAAAATATATTGATTACATTGGCATACCAAAAACTATATTTTACAGATGTCATAAAATAAAGCGATTCCCCTTGCACTGGGATAAAATGGAATAAAAACAGGTGTTACCTCCTTTTTGTATCGCGTCACAAATCTGCGTACACATTGAAAAAACAATGCAAGCAGTGCTGGTAGAGTCTACACCACCACTTAGGGGCAAGAAGAAACCACCTTGACCGGACCTCCGTAGGTAATCCCATAACCAACAAGCTGGACCTAGAAATAAGAGGTAGTGACCAAGTAATATAAGTATAAATTAATATCCACTGACATTGACACACCGCCATCTAGTCCCAAACTAGGAATTAAGCCTATAATATGGGTACTAAACAATAGATAAACATACTCATGTATATATTTTTGTGTTAATACATACATTTTATACATAGAAACAAAGATAAAGATAAAAAATACTTTATTGCACTTAAAAAAACATACAACAGATAACAGAAAAAAAACAAGTACAACATGGACGGCCTTAGGGAGCGTTCAAGTATTACGTAACGCAATTTTTGAAGGTTTTTGACCCCCCGCCTCCCCTTGTAACGCACCGTAACGTTTTTCTGTACTCCCCCACCCACTCTCTAAACGTTACGTAACACTCAAGTGACCATTTTTACCCTTAAGTCGCAAAAAAGTATGTTACAGATTTTATTTACAATACAATCTAGGGATACCCCGTGAAATATAAACAAAAAGGTTTGCCAACTTGCGAGAACAATGACGACCAGACTAATACAATCAAGGGATTCTCCGTAAAACGTAAATGAAAAGAGTTGCCAGGGAGCTTTAATTCCCTAATTTTTTATTTTAAAAAAAATAATGTTACGTAACGTTTTACAAAACCCCGCCCTCCGCCCCTGTAATGCATCGTAACGTTTTACAAAACCCCGCCCTCCCCCCAAATTGCGTTACGTATTACTTGAACGCTCCCTTATTGCTTAGGTAGCAATTTCTTCCAGGCAACCTTTGGATGCAAGAACAATGCGTAACGGTCAGCGGGCTAGTGCAAAACAAGTAAAATCGTTATTCTAAATAACTACAAAATTATAACAAAATAGTACATATACTAAGTACACACTACTACATAAATAATCAAAGAATAAACTAATAAATAGTATATAATAAACTAATACATAAACTAACTAATGGAAGATAGGATAAAACAAACTACAAACAGAATTATATGAAAGGAATGACAGACACAGTACCTACAGCACAGGAATAAAAGTGAAAGAAGTAAAGATCACAAAGAGATTTTTTGTTCCAAGTAATGTTTTTTAATTCGGCTCTTAAAAGTCTCAAGAGACTTCCACAACTTGATTGCTCGAACTGTGAAAGACCTCGCATAGAATTCAATCTTGTGAGACGGCAGGTCAAGCGTTAATTTAGAACTGGCACGCAAATTGCGGACCAAGGTTGCGGAGTGAAAAATAAAGCGATCTTTAAGATACGGAGGGGTATAAGGGTGAGAAAGAATAGAGTAAAGGAGGGATAGAATGAGGCAGTCCCTTCTATGGGCAATAGGCAGCCATTGAAGTTGGGACCTATAAGAAGAGACGTGGTCATACCTCCGAAGGCCAAATATAAATCTAATACAGAGATTCTGCAGACGTTCGAGCTTGTTTAATAGTTCAACTGATAAATCAGGATAACAAACGTCTGCATAATTCAATATAGGAAGGAGAAGCGAATGTGCCAAACTGATTTTGGTTTTGGTCGGCAATAGATTTTTGAGACGCTTAAGAGACCCGTACGCGGCAAACACCTTCCTACTTACCTCTGATACCTGGTGATTCCACAAAAGAGAGTCATCAAACATTACGCCCAGGTTTTAAACTTTACGGCTGTAGGGAATAGGAGTTCCATCAAAGATTCAACCAGAACAACCAGACCATTCCAAACAGACATGTTCATGCACACAAATGGCGTAGTAGCCGACGTCTCAATCATTACACCAAATGGGTCGTCAAATAATAATGATGTGATGACCTTTGAAGCGTTTACCAAGACCTCGTCCAGCAGTGAACTATACTATTAAACATTGAAATGTAGGGTAGTTTTATTTGTTGTTGGATGGCAGTTATTTTTCTTTGTTGTCTCAAGTAAATAATAAAGCGATAATATACTCGAATATATATCGAATATACTCGATACACATAGTAGTAATGTTTTCATTTAACACGCTGTTGAATTATTATAATCCAATTTCGCATTTAGTTCGGCAGCTTATACAGAAGACCGAAGAGTATAACCAGCCGCTGAGTATGGCATCTGTGGACTACGAGAAAGCCTTCGACTCCATAGAAACCTGGGCTGTTCTAGAGGCTCTGCAGCGATGCGGTATCGACTGGCGATATATCGAGGTGATGAAGTGTCTCTTCAACGCTTGAAGACAAAATTCTTTGAGCAATGCGTCCTACCCGTACTAACATACGCCGCTGAGACATGGACACTGACTGCGGATTGGTTCACAAGTTCAAAGTCACTCAACGCGCAATGGAGCGAGCTATGCTCGGGGTCTCTCTTAGGAATAACATCAGAAATGATTTAATCTGCAAGAAAACTAAAGTTACCGACATAGCCCGCCGGATCAGCAAGTTGAAGTGGCAGTGGGCTGGTCACGTATGTCGCCGAACCGATGGCCGTTGGAGCAGACGAGTTCTGGAGTGGAGACCGCGTCTCGGCAAGCCTAGCGTAGGACGCCCTCCGTCCCGATGGACCAACGACTTGCGAAAGGTCGCTGATGGAGGCTGGATGAGAAAAGCGGAGGACCGGGATATCTGGCGCAAAATGGGGGAGTCCTATGTCCAGAAGTGGAGTTGAATAGTAATTTCGCAGACATACCTTGCTCGATCTCCTCTTCAGGTGTCAAGTAATGCCAGTCAACAGGTGGACTCGTAGTCAGGTGGATATCGTCGTCATCCGACAAAGCGAAAGGCACCGTTATCCTTGGAAACGGTTTATTTGAAGCCGCAATATGGGAACGAGAACGTATCTGTGTCCTGTACGATCTGATATCTTCCAGGTCTATTGTTGCTGTTATTACTTCCTTGAAAATAGAATATACAATTTTAACTTTTAAAATCCGTACGTTAACGGCTTATCTATAAGAAATCAATAAATAATATACTGTGGACATTCACACAGCGCCACCTAGTCCCAAACTAAGCATTTAGCCTGTAATGTGGGGAACTAAACAACGGGTAAACATACTTATATAATTTTTTTATTTGTTTTTACATATTATACATAGAAAACACCCAGACCAATACAAAGATGTTCATGCACTCAAATGTTTGTTCTGCCCGGGGATCTAACCCTTGGTGTAAGAGCCGACGTCTCAATCATTACACCAAATGGGTGGTCACCACCCTACATATAGTCCAGCCAAATTGAAAAGTTAAGATAATAATACAATATGCCAACGACACTACAGCCTACTAGACTCCTAATGCAAGGCAAATACTTTCAGACAACATGTTAGACTTATACGGTTTACTCAAGACACCGATCGCGTAATCTCTCTTAGTATCGACCAAATCCGTGACCCGTCTACATCTCTCGTATTTGTTACAAAATAACATACGAAAGAGGCGAAACATGACTTCCTGTACAACGAAATGGTGTGAAAAATGTAGACAATTATTTAATTTTTAAAAAGACGGGTTAATTTTTCTTAGGAAAGCCAATTTTAAGATTATTATGGTCAAGAATCAATTTATTCAAAGCTCAAATTACGCTGGACTGTATTCGTAACCATGGCATTTTTTTAGCAGTACATCCCTTTTTTTCTAATGTAAATAAATAGTGCTTAACCTTTCTTTCAATAGTGTCACGCGTTACTAGGGCTGTGACATTACTAGTGGGATTTAGATAACGTTTGACTGTTGCAACTAACATTAGTACTTTGCGAGATTCATCGGCCCGCGCACCGTACGACTCCAAAATCGAGGCGCTACTACAGCCTAAACGATTATAGATAGCTAGATCCTGTTTGTTGCTTTGTTTTGTTTGCTAATGTTGACTAATTCAATACCGAGAGAGACCTTTTCTTTCACCATCTTCTAATTTTTTTTAAGACAGTTATTTTGACACTACATTAAATCACATAGCTCTAAAATTTATACAATAGCGATGTCGTAGTTTTGCTGAAAATGTTAAAATATGAATGTGGAGTGCTATTCAAAACAAAATATGCCTGGTAAAGTGTAATTGAAAAATCATTTAGTCCGTGTTTCCTAGAACGACTCCGCAGACATAGGTATTCGTATTCAGAGAACATGTAACAATCAAAATGACGTGAGTTAAATGTAAAATGACACTTTATGGTAGTAAAAGTATATCACGAGGTTTTCTGACAAAATATTCGATGCAGTAACCTGCAGTTTGAATAATTAATACATAATTAATAAATTCGCGTCGGTGGCTCAATGGTGTGGACTGTTGCCCTTCTACCGGGAGGGCTGAGGATCAAATCCCGCCACGTACCAATATATTTACGAATTCTCGAAATTATATGTACGATATCCGACGCCCTTACGGTGAAGGCAAACATCGTGAGGAAATCTGCGCACGCCTCCGAAGAGATTCAATGGTTGTATGTGAGTCGGCCAATCCGCACTAGGCCCGCGTGAACGACTAAGGCCTAAACACCCTTACGTATAGGCTCGTGCCCCTTGGTGGGGACGTTTAATAAGCTGATAATGATGATGGATCAATTTTAAGGATAATTTCAAAAAAATATAAAAAATCCTTCAAATAATTTGAATTGATAAATTACATAATGTATTTTTATAATATCCTTTAGAATAAAATAAGCACTGGTATATTTTTAATATACTTCCCATCACTAGTTGTCATCCATGTAATGGCGGGAATTTGAATCGCCGAATCAGCATGCATATTTCCCTCTCCCCCCGCTTCAGGGCATTGACAGAATTATTTGTTCCGAGAAATTCAAACATTAGGCGTCTAGTAGGTTAGTGGTCGTTGCAATATGCATATAGCTAATCTGAATCGTACTAAGGTTTCAAACACTCAATAAAATGTGTCAACCATTGGGAAAGGACATAGGATAAATATGTGACATACGGTCATATCAAATTTAGTCAATTTATAGGCCTCATTAAGGCTCAAAGCATAAAACTCAAATGTAATAATAATCCATTTCACAGATGCGCTATTTGAACAAAAATTGCTTCTAATATACCTACTGTACCCTCACTGAAGATAAATTCGATATACAACGGATTTTTGGTTGACTTACAGATAATATATGATGAACCAAAATTATTTTCATGTCAACCTTTTCATGGACGGGTGTATATGGCTTACATCATCTAAAATACATAGGATCTTATGTACAGCCAAGGCTATGAATCTACAAGCTCTAACACTACATACCCTAAAATTATAAACTATATATCAAAAGCAAAACGTATAGTTGGGCGTTTAGATACTATAGAAAGTAGATATTATAGAGACTATATATGTAACAAAATATTATAAGAATAGTAGGCTGTGCCAAATGTGCTTTGACCCGTTTTGGCGGAGCTACGATCATGCCAGACTGAACATATGAGCATAATGGTTTTCGGTATTACATTGTACATTCAACATATGTAAACTATCATACGTCAAAGCCAACACAAATAAAAACTGCAGCTGCATACTTATTTGACTTATTTTTAATTTATTGCTTACAGTTTGGGGCTATTTAAACATGGTGAAATAATTTATCATATTTGAGTTTCAAGACTACAAAAAATACTGTATTATAATGATTATTTTCAAAGGTAGATATAACATGTATTTTTCTGGTATTCTTTTATTTTTTACGATATCGAGAAATATTTTAATCACGAAAATAAATATAAATATGTCCTGAATCCTAGTGGTTAACAATTTCTGCTTTGGAAAATATACATCAAACAAGATAGACAATCGTGTCCACGCAAATAATGGTGTAAAAATAATGAAAGTATTTATGTACATACTTTTGAAGTAGACTGTACCATATAAATATAAGTAATTAAAATATCCACTGACGTTAACACAACGCCATCTAGCCGAAAGTTAAGCGTGAAGCCTGTATTATGGGTACAAAACCACTGATAAATATACATATACACACTTTTTTGTAAATACATACATATTATACATAGAAAACCCAGACCAATACAAACAGATATGTTCATGTACACAAATGTTTCTACAGCCCGGGGATCGAACCCGGAACCCTTGTGTAGCAGTCGACGTCTCAACCGCTACACCAAATAGGTCGTCAAAATATAAGTTTCGGTTCCGTGTTAATCAAAACCACTTGACCCCTTTCCTCTAATTGCCTTACAAAGAACACGGACAAATGTATACGCTGATTCTAGGTACTGCAATGAATCATACTTACCACATCATGCAGCGCAAACTGCAACCCTCTACTGACGATATCACCGTTCACGCCACACACGAACAGCCATTGAAATATTATCTCTGTCCGTCACATCCCCTCAAATTGCTGAACAAATACGCACCGCCACTCTTGAACGTTGCACTCTTTAGATCAACTGTGACATAAGCTTTCCGCAACTCCGAACCGTTGGAGATTATCTCCACGCCGTCGAGGCTAAGAGGAAATGTGACGACTGAAAACAACACATCATTGTAGTTTTATGTAGCTTAAGATAAACAAACTTACTAAATGCACAATTTCACTTAAAAAGTGTCCGCGGCAAAATTCTATCGATCGCGTCGGTTGGGCAAAATTTTCATTCGGTTTCACACATCATAACGACATAGTAGTGTGCTCGTGCTTTTAAGGTCTAAATTTAAATGAATGATTTTATGTTAAAGGTAAATATAACAATAACCTGACTAGTTATGTGTAGTGCGGCTCGAACATTTTTGGTTCGTCATGATTGTGTATCAAGTTAGTTTATTTTTCTTTACCGAGATCACTGTTGAGAGATAGGCAATAACCCAGTGGCGTGCTCAGGAATTTTGAGATTTTTGGTATGCATAACATAATGGACGACAAAACTGTGGAATCAGCTACCATCTGACTTATTCCCTGAGCGATACGACCTGGCGTCCTTCAAGAAGAGAGCGTATTCCCACTTAAAAGGCGGCAACGCATTTTTTTGCTCTGTGGTATTGCTAGTGTAAATGGCGACGGCGTATTTTACCATCAGATGAGCCGCCTGCTAGTTTGCCCGCTATAAGATTAAATAAAAACATTCGACTGGTAATTTTGGGAATCGCAATACTTTCATGATGTAAACAACTATTAACGCCATCTATTCAGATTTTTGTGCAATTATTACATTACTACTTATTTTGTTTTCAAACATTTGACAAAATTTACAATAACTTCTAATGTCTAATTGTTAAAATATCTCATAGACGGCGCTTACAGCTATTTAAATGTTATGATAAGTTTTCGAATAATTAAACTATTTATATGTAAAATAACAAAGGAATTTGCATATTTTTATGTATACATGTTGATTTTATTTAACAATTATACAACAATCCTTTTCTATTTATTATTTATTTGAATGTATATTTGACTACATGGTCTGCATAAGACAGTGTCATTTGTTAAATCAATAAAATAATTTCAATAAATAGGTGCTAAAAATTGTTTTATATTAGATGTTAAGGTAAAAAACCTATAGCCTCTATTCTAGATTTGCCAAATGTTTGTAATTTTAAACATGATTCTAAATATTTTGTTATGTGTTTGGCAGCGGCTTTATATAAATTATTGAGATCAGAATATCCGCTATATATATATATATCCAATTGTTAATATCTTCAATTGAAAACAATATACATGGAAAACAAAACAATTTATTTACGTGTCTACAACCTGTAATTTTAAATTAAAATAACTCGCAGGTTTACCTTTTTTTTGGCATATATTCAATATAGGTACACACCTNTTCATTAATGTTTTCTTGTTTTTTTGTAACTAAAATAACATTCGCTGCGTACACCACGCCCTAGTTTAAAGCGTCTGTACTAGGAGCGGTCTCAAAACCCTAAATTTCCTTGATCAGATTTTCTTTCTTCGGCAGGTTGAAATTAACAATGTCGGCATCTGAAACTCTACCTTACTTTACAGGGAATGGTACATACAAAGCTATAAACCCTATTGTATCGCGAGTTGGCGATTTCTCACCATTCTACATTGCCATAGCAATTTGTTCAGTTATTCTTGGTCTGATACTTATTCTGATTCAAATATTGGTGTTCCTTATTCATTTCACACAATATGCGAGTTATTTACCATATTTACATGCTAAGCGAATTTTATAAACAACTAGTAATTATGTGTTATTTATACACACCCTACATTTACAGTTAATAAGTGAAAAATATATATAATTAATGCAAAGCACTAGAAGATTACCAGTACTTTATTGGTAATTAATAAGTATTGGACTGCAATAGGTTGAAGAGAGAGAGAGAAAGAAGTATTGAATCTAAAACTATAAAAAATCAAATTGTATTCAATTTTTACTCAATTTCTTTAATTTGAATATAACATGAAATGATATATCAAGTTTTGATTAAATATTTTTTATAATTTTGTGAAATAATTTTCTTTAGGTTTTTTAAATATGTGAACTATATCGCTATTTGAAACTTTTCCGTCCATCAAATGTCTGATTAGTTTTACTATAATGTATAAGTGTACTATAAGTAATTATAAAATCATCTATATACTTTATGAATGTGTAGTCTTGCACAATTTTATTATTTTCTTTTAATAGCAATACTTTTTTTATAAATTTATTGTACTAATACATTTTTATATGAAATAAAAGAAATTATTGAAACATGATTTTATTTTATAAACCACAATTCCCTAAAGAACATTGCAATCTCAATTTTCAGATATTTTTATGTTATAACGTTATAAGTAAATTGGATGGTCAGATCTCTCAACTGAGTCACCTGGTGGTAAGTGATACGACTGACCACAATGATATGTGACCATGACAAAAGCAATGTTGAAGTAAATTCATTACTGTAGGTAGTAATTATTCTCCTTCGACATGCCCGTTATCTGAGACAACAGACGTAAGGTCTCTCATACCCGGTAATTTTACTAGCTACATTCAATGATATTATGTTTAAAGCTACAGTGCCCTCATCTCGTATCACGTAGGATAACTTATGTAGGGATTGCACTATATAAATTTGAGGCAGATAAAACATTCCGCCCGAGTCCGAAAATAAACGATTTAAAGATAAGTATTTTTGTTTAATATGTATACGTAATAATTTATTTTATAAAATATCTGTATCATTGTCCAATCTTACTGAATCTTACACTACTCATCAGGTTTTTCCCAATGGCAAACAAAATACATCCGTCAGTGTTGCTAACCCCGAAACAAAATTCCTCGTACATAAGCAGCTAAAGCAATTAGTCCAATTAGGCAGGTCCAACTTCCAGAAAGAGATCTCTCGGCGAATTCAACTCGGGTGGGCGGCGTTTGGGAAACTACGTGATATCTTCTCGACCAAGATTCCTCAAAGCTTAAAGACAAAAGTCTTTAACCAATGCGTGTTGCCGGTGATGACTTATGGTGCCGAAACGTGGTCGCTTACTATTGGTCTTTTAAAAAGATTCCAAGTCACTCAGCGAGCGATGGAGAGGGCGATGCTTTCTCAAAGGCAACATAATCAAAGCCATTGAGCCACTCTTTTAATATTTTTTTATGTTTGCAATCAGGCAGGAAACCAAATAGCACGGCTCAGTATAATGTCCTTACTTGGACGAACTATTTGGGGCATATTGAACTGTCAATCGTTTTGTTGCTTGTGCCTTGTCTGTTAAATCCACTTGGAAACTAGAGATCTTTCCACCACTCCCTAAAAATGCCGCTCTAAAATCACGATGTTTTGCTTCACCGTAAGAGCGTTGGATAAACGTATATATAATTTTGAAAATTCGATAAGATGTTGGTACGAGGCGGGATTTGAACCTGCACTCTTCAGATTGGAAGCCAACAGTATGCTCTAATCCTAGAGAATTCGGTGTTCGGCGCCAGATAACCAGAACAAATGAATTTTATTATCTCTTGCTGTTTAGTGCATATGCTATAGGGCATGGCTGGTTAAGTACCTATTATATGATATTCGAAGAGTGTTCAAGTTATCACGCTATGAGGGGCGCGCGGAGGAGTTGATGGAAAATACGTTTACAGTTAGCCCGCCGTGACATAACTTCTTCTCGGGGACGCCATTATTTAGACCTTGTAATGTACATTTTTATGGATCAGCAGAGCCATCAAAATGTACATTACAAGGCCGTAGAAGCTGCAAAAACCATTTGAGGCCAGCAGTAGTTGCCAGTTCGAAAAATAGCACATGATTAGCGATAGTTGTGGACAATCTATTATCTACTTTTTAGCTTTTGTAGTGTGTGTAAACAACCTCCCTCACACATAGATATAAGTTAGTATATAAGTTTAGTTGTAGGTAAGTCATTTGAGATAGACATTATACCAGAGTGCACTCAATACGTGTTTTCATTCCGTCTCCCGGTGTCCCACATTGCATGGCGACCCTGCCAGTGCTGCCTGTTGGCAGTGCTGCGTGTAAGAGTTGGAAATTATATTGAAACAATAAGGCGAACTGCTAAGGTGAACTGCGATCTCAATTGCGAAGAAATAACAATGATGTTGCTGGAATCTGAGAGACGTTGAGGTTGGCGAAAGATATTTAATTTGTGAAGAAAGAAGATATTGATGCTCATGGCGGATGATGTGAGAAGATGCTGGCTGCCGCGAGCGACAGAGTCAGAGGCTGGTGCAGCCGAGAGCTGGTTTTGATACACGGATGCAGCCGATGCATTAGTGAGTGTTGTTTGTGTTGTGATATACATATACTTAAAGATATGATACGGTGTGGTGATAGTTCTTTTTTTTTTGGTAACTTTAAAATTTAATACTTTAAAATGTATTATAAGATTTTTTTTTACTTTTAGAATTGTGGCCACAAATAGATAGGTAAAAGTATAAATATATCATGTAGGTATAATCTAAAACTTTTATGTACATAAGATAAGCAGACAGGTCAATAATTTCTTAATAATTTTACCAGTTATTATTTACTTATGATACGACGCTTGTCTCGGTAATATGCTGTAATTGAACTTTCGAAATATCCGATTGTTTTTTTTTAATATTTTTCTATGTTTAAAAATAATTCCGATTAATTTGCAAATACTGTGTAGTTTACATTTTCAATATAAGAAAGTGAGAGTTGTTGATTATGGGAATTTAAAGCAAATGATAAATAGGTATAAGTATTTTCTAAATTCTAAAGTTCCTATGTTTCTTTTATTATGGTTTGTCTAAATTTAAAAGAAAACTATATATTTCATTTATAAATATAAATTACTCGTATTTGTTAACACTATGAAATCTAAAATACGTAATTATTGGGATTGCTTAGTAGCAGCGTATCACTCATACATTGTTACTACATCAGCGAAATTTGTTCCAATGTGTCTCGTTACCAACAGCGGCATTCCATATTAGAATTCAATAACAACAATGCGATGATTTTGATTTCTTCGAAATGTAATTCAATATAGTGGAATACCGAATGATACCTAAGGAATGTTAGAAATATACATCTGATTAGTGTGTTTAAAAGCAGAATGAATTTCTTCAAACACATATTGCATTGATTGAATTTAAAAAGTTTGTAAAGTTGAATATGAAAGATTGAATAATGATGGAAAAAAGAATTATTTTATGTTTATGAATGATTTAATGTTTAGAAAGGTTTGTGTAAGAAAGTTTTTATTTTAGTTTAATGTGTATTTATTATACGATTGGTCTGATCACCCAAAAGTAAAATAAAACATTTGAACTAATTTTTTTGTATGGTCGAAAGGTTTTAAAAGCAGGTATATTTTGAAGTAGTAAAAGAGATGAGAGTTGAATAGAGATAGAAGAAGGCACGTAAGGATATTGAAGTGTATGTGTAGTTATGAATTATTAAAATGGTACAAGGTACAATATAGGGTGACAGATCCTTTATTTGATCATGGTGTAGACGAGCTTCTCTCCGTGAAAATAGTTGGAGATTATGTAATCTTAAAACATGCCCCTAAAATAAAGCTGCGTGGTGCAGTAGGTAATTATGACTAAATGTCAATGAAAAAGTCGACTTAATAATGTACAATGAATATTGAATAAGGGACCCGCCCAATAAAAATACCCAAAGTGGTATATAATGTACCAAGAATGAAATGAGGGAATGATATAGAGATAAGTGTGTTGTGCCGAGAAAGTGATGCAAAGGAAATAGATATAGAAATGATGATTTTTAAAGAGAAGTGTTGATTTAGATTGTATTCAAGAGAAAGTGAATAGAGAAATGGTAATGATATGTTTGTTATGATTTTTTTAACTGTTTATGCTTCAAAGTTTTATTGTATAATTAGTACATACCGACACAGTATTTAATTGCTTTTGGTAAATGATTTCGTTAAAATAAATTTAATTGAAGGGACCTGTCTGCTGTGCCTGTATTTATGTATGTCATAATAGAGTTATGTACCTAGAAATAAAATAAATTTACTTACTATTTTACTAAGGCATTTTAAACAAGAAATTTTTTGTTTCGTAGTTTTTGATAATAAATTGTTGATTGTAATTTAAAATAAGTATAACGAAATTTTTCTGGACATTCCCTAATAAACTTTCTGGTATTTTTGATTAAAAAAAACATTTAATGATGTTTTTTGTTTTCAAATCACGGGGGAGGTGTAGTGTGTGTAAACAACCTCCCTCACACATAGATATAAGTTAGTATATAAGTTTAGTTGTAAGTCATTTGAGATAGACATTATACCAGAGTGCACTCAATACGTGTTTTCATTCCGTCTCCCGGTGTCCCGCATTGCACTTTGTTAAAGCAATTGAAATGGTGGAAAGAACTTACCTAAAATGCTGAGGCTGCTTCAAGTGAATGCCAGATTTCGTGTCATGTAACAAGAGTGTTATGCACTTTTGTGTTTCGGGATGAGGGCACTGTAGCTTGTGAAATTACCAGATATAAGAGACCTAACATCTGTTGTCTCGGGTGTCGGGCGCAGTGGGGCATTGGAGAATAATAACAGTTTATCAGTTGTTGATCTCCTTCAATACCGCTCTGTCATGGTCAGGCGTGACACTTACCTACCATCAGGTAAGCGTCCTGATCGTCCTACTCACTTCGTAACATAAAAATAAATATAAATTAATAAGTGAAACAGTGATTATAAAATAAAGGAAGCAGAAGGACAACGTTTAGATGAGCCAACTTAGATGCGGCATAGAGAGGCGATTGTTTGACCGTCTTATACCTCCCGTTCAAGCGGAGTTAGAGCAGGTGTGGATACTCTTACGCCACAATTGCATATACTGCTTCACCTTTGTTATTTGGGTGAAAAGCATCTGCGGACTTTGGAAAATATACCAAGCTTCCTTGACGCAATCTTGACCCTGGATTCTATGTAGCCTCAAAAGTTGAGTTGCGACGAAAGATCCATACCAAGGAGGCTAAGTTTTTGAGAGATCTCTACATGTACATTACAGAAAGTGGGAGCCAAGTTATTCGGGCTCCTTTTAGCTGAGAAAAGACACGTCTGGGTCTTCGACTAATTAAACCTTACTAAATTGGCATCGCCCCGACCGGCCACGGCTTGTAGGGTAAGGTTGGATCGAAGTACCATCGCCCCTCTTTGGTATTCGATTGAGAGACTGGATATATATCTCTCTACAACAGTGCTGTCATCTGCATACCTTAAAATGCCGGACTGGAGCAGATCGTTAATATGAATTCGGAAAATGTTGCAAGAGAACAGACCTTTGAGGTACACCAGTATTAACCGCCAATAAATTAGATGAGCAGCCGTCAATGACCACTCGAATTGACCATTCCCTCAAAAAGTCAAATCCAGGTACACAGATGAGTTAGGATCTCATAGGCTGGAAGCTTAGCAATGTCAGCCTTCGAAATGTCCTGTGAAACTGCTAGTGCTTCACCACCAGACTTATCCAAGGTTTCATCCCATAGGTGAGTGGCATATACTTGGAGATCCCCAGTCGAGCGCTGATTTCGAAATAATAAAACGAATGCGAACATAAAAAGGGCAAAATGGTTAAGCCTTTTGCAATTAATGAAGTAATCCCTAAAATTAAATAAACATGAAATTCATGAAAAAACGAATAATGAATGACAAGCAGTGCTGCCACCTGAGTTTAAGAAAAGGGCTTTTTGAGAAGTTTAAAACGGCTAAAATGAAAATGATGAAATAAATCATATCATGAAACAGTTTTTTTAGAGCGTCTAAAAAAGGTCATCATGACCGATGAAAAAGCAAAAACAAGTCGAAATCTTCATAATTTAGTAATATTTTCAAGACAGTTAAAAAGTGCTAAATAGTTTAAAAAGGAGTTCACCTATGCTAAAAAGTGCTAGATCTAGCTACAAAAAGCGCTATGATGGCAACATTAATGACAAGACAATTGACAACTAACAATTGATGACAGGTCATGAGACTGACATGAAACGTCACTTTAGTGCTGCCCCTACTTGCTAGTCTCGTGAACTATTGATACTTAAATGATACTCGTGAAACTTTGTAAATATATTTAAGTTAGGTTCTTTTACTTGGCCAGACAATGTAAGTAATTATTTTGTATTGCACAGTTAAAGTCTACGTCTGATTTAAATACTAATAACATAAACATGTTTTCAATAATTAACCTTCTTATTTTTAATGTGCATTAACATTGAACACAAAATTCTAAAATATTTATTAATCCAACAATTATTTTTCACATTGTACTTTAAATAAAATTATTCATCCACGATCGCATCCCAACAGATCCCGACCCATCATTTTCTAGCAACCCCGAAATCCTACTGTCATTGATAATGCGCTAGCCGTGCGACGTCCGTGTGCGACGAACGAACGAGCCACAAAAAAGTTCACTCCTTCGCTGAAGAAGTTTGATGTTATTTACTTCTGATCTACTTACCGGGAAAAATCTATTATTTTTAACAACTCCGTTAGTTTTATATCGCTAATATATAATTTAATCTATTTCTTGTTTACGTATAAAATAGAATAAGAAGATAAGCAATAATTACTAAAAATTTATGCATACACGAAAATGTCAAATGTTCGTGTAATTCTTGAATGGCCGTGTATTTCGTATGTCAATAAAAAGTGTTTTGCCATTCCATTACTTTAAATTGAAATGTCCTGGTATAAGAATGTTACGATGGACAATTTTCGGTGGCGGAATTGGTTTCTTTTGTTTTTTATAACGCTGTGTCGAGAGCTGGAGCCGATCGGGGGTGAGTGTTGTTTGTCACCACACGCGAATATTTCGGCCTTGCTGAAAGCTAGATTTGTGAAAGAAACTCACCCAGAGTCTGTTACATTCATATTTTTATCTAGCCTTTAGCAGGTTTCGAAATTTTAATTCCCATACTATCTTTATCTTTGTTTTTTAACCATTCATATGCAAATAACATGTGCTAATTAGAATTTCAAAATTAAAGCTGAATGTATTTTATTTACCAATAATTATTTATTTTAATTTAATATGTTTATATTTATGTTATAGTTCTATTTGATTTTATTGAAAAAGCATACATTTTCAATTAAGATTATACATGTTTGTATGTATTCTGGCCTATAATTATTATGTTTTTTTTTCTATATTGTAATAACAGGTGCTTTGTCATTCTATTAATAAGAATTCTTAGTTTGAATTTTCACATATTAATGCCATTTTGATTTATTTGAGCCTAAATTTTTAGTTGAACATATTTTAAACTGTATCTGTTCTTATTGTTATCTCATTAAAACCTTACAAATGACTGCCACAAGAAATTCTACTGGTGTATAAGTCTAGTCTTTATATCATTGTATAACTCTTCAAGGTTAAACATTTGTTACGCTGCTTTGCAAATTGTCTCATGAAATAATCATAGCAGACATCAGAATATAGACAAATTATGAAGGAATAGCTAGGCAAATAAAAATAATGTATTACATACCAATTTCAAGCCTCTTAAAAAAAATTGCAACATTTTCAATCTGCGTACCAATGCCAAGGTTTCTTACTTTAAAACAGCGAAAAGTTTCATATAAAATTTCCCCCTCTCTTGTAAGCCTTGAAGGCGATTTCCGAAAAAATGATGCAAGAATATTTATGGTCACAAATAATTCAAATACCAAGTTGTTATTGGTCTTTCTACCTTACAAAATGCTGAATGTGCCACACAAGCTTCCAACTCGCTTTTTAGGGAAGTCAGGTGTTTAAATTGGACAAAAAGTAGTCTTTATCCATTTCCAGGTTACTATCCATCACCATACTACATTTTGTCAACATCCATACAAAACTCCACCTCTCCCATCCCCCCCTCTATTCAGGCTTTGAGAGCCAATATCCGAAAAAAAATGATGCTAGAATATTTTTGGTTACAAATAGTATGAATACCAACCTTAAAAACTGTGAAACTTTCCATATTACATTTCCACCCCCCATTTAGGGAAGTAGGATGTTTGAATTGGGCAAAAAGAAGCCTGTGCCGTTTCCGCGTTCCCATCTATCAGCACTCCAAATTTCATCAAAATCCATTAAATCCAAAAAATTATGACGCAAGATTATTTATTACAAAAATATCTGCATACGAATTTTTAGCGTTTCGCCATAAAAATTGCAGAATGCTCCATACAAACTTCCACCCCCCATTTCAAGAAAATGAATAAAATAAAGAAGCGTAATAATTGGGCAAAAAGTAGCCTGTGTCCTAATTCCAGGTTACGTTTTCACCATACTGATTTTACCGAAATCCGATCAGCCGTTTAGGCGTGTAAGCGTAAACAGACAGAAAGATAGAGTTACACATAACCATACACATGGCTTTAAGTCCGATACAGAAGTGAACATGCCGGCCCTGAATCGTCCTAACCAAACGCCCGCATCTGATGATGACGAAATGGCGGAGTGTCTCGCTGCTAATTTCGAAATAGTGTACGCCGCTCACTCTGCCCGTAGATCCGGACCACCTTCTCGAAGTTGAGTCCGAGGTCGAGCGAAGAGCTTGGCTTCCCCCAACGTGCACGTGCGTGCATAAGACCCATAATAACATATGCCGGTGTTGTCTTTGCACACGCTGCGTCCACTCACGTCTATAGGCTAAAAGTCATTCAGAGTAAGTTCATGCGTAAAGCCACGGAAACACCGTAGTTCATACGTATTATCAATCTTCACATAGACTTAGCCTACAATCTCGCAGTACCTTAAGTTAGCGTCTAAACGCTTCTTCGACTCAGCAATAGCGCATTCAAACCCACTCATTGTCTCCTCTGCTGATTATACAAAACAGCTAATAATAACATCTCACCTCGCGCGCGTATATATACATCGGCGTCCACGGGACATGCTAGACGTTCCAGACGACCCTATCACGGTCGCCGCCGAAATAGCCTCAACACTAAAAAATTCAACAAACTGACAACCGAGGTTGCGCTATACGTGGTTACCTAGCCCTCCCCGCAACGCCCTAAGCCGAGGATCTAGTCCCACTCTATGCCCTTAGGCTCGTGTAATTTTTTAAGGCCGAGAGCCATCTGCGCTCGCTAATTGCACGGTGAACCTGTAAAGGCCATCGCTATATCTATCCAAAGAATAAGCATTATTATTTGTCCTAATACGAAGTGAGCTTAATAATATACGAGGGTAGTCCAATAAGTACTAAGCCCACAAAAGCATAAACGAAAATTTTGGAAAAGTAATGATGCAGTTCTCATTGAAGTTTCCTTAACTTGATACACTTACCAGCGATACTCTTTATTCCATCAAAAAAACGTTTTCGGGAGGTCCACAGAGTATGTCTTTGTGACGGTGATAACTTCTTCATTCGAATCAAATTTCTGTCCAGCGACTGACTTCTTCTAGTTCTGGTATAAAAACAATCAGACGGGGACAAACCTGGAAAATAGGATGGGTGTAGCTGCACTCAACACCTTTATTCAACCACTTTGACTTTGGCAACGACGGAGATGTGAGCCTGTGTGTCGTGGTAGAAGAGCACTTCCATCTTCATGATATGGCGCTGTTTTCTGTACGATTCGGCATCAAACCGTCCTAATAAATCACAAAAATTGAGTTCTTTTTTTTTTATAATTTTCCCTTTTCTCAGTACTCGCTGTATTTCACTACTTGAGAACCACATAAAACGATGGCCATTACTTTTCCAGCAGATTGGACAGTCTTTGCCTTCTTTGGAGCACGTTCGCCAGGTAAATTCCAATGTTTGGATTGATTCTTGGTCTCTAGTGTGTGCCAGTGAATCCATGTCGACGGTAACGAACCAATGCAGAAACTCCTTCGGATTGCGCTTAAACAGCGCAAAACACTGTTCTGAAATCGTTGCACGGTTGCGATTTTTGTCCGGAGTAGGCAAACGCGACAGTCATCGCGCCGACAGTTTTCTTATTCTCAATATTTAATTTCAGGTAGTGTCGTATTTTTTTGAGATGCCTACTGTCACAGATTTCTCTCGTACCAACAAACGGAGGTCTACAAATATAAAATTGTGAACTTTGGGCACATTTTCTTCCGTGGAAGCCGTTTTTGGGACACCTGGTCGTCGCGTGTCCCTGTAGGTTCGCACAGTCCCTATTCGCGTAAACGGCGTGTGCCGGGCCGCTTTTCTCCCCAAACATATGTTAGGCTACCAAGCCTCCCCTGCAAACTCCTAAGCCGAGGTCGAGTCCCATTCGGGGACGTCCTTAGGCTCGTTGTGTAAATTTTAAGGCTGTGAGTAATCTGCGCTCGCCAATTGCCCGGTGGAGCTGTAAAGGCCATCTGCGGCCAACAGCAGTAGCCAGTTTGAAAAAAAACCTGGTCGTGCCCCACCTAAAACCGCGTAGGATCACATTGGAACTCGTTAAATCCATTTATAACAGTCACCATCCAACGAAAGGAGTCACCGCAAACACCATGCAAGCGCTGTTTAACTTCTTTGCGCGATTTTCCAACCAAAAGCAAGAACAGAATCGGCAATTTCATTTTGTACATTAGCGATTTTTCTAAAATTATAGGACATGCGCGCACTTTTAGACGCGATGAAAAAAAAACAATAAGTCAGAATCGGCAGAAATGTCTAGTAAACTATGATAAATTTTACTTTCGGTATTAAACTGTAAGGCTATGTACTTATCGGACCACCGACGTAAGTATAACATATTTGCTATAATTTAAATAATAAAATACAAATGGTTTTAACAATAAGCTAAGAAATTTTATCATCAAAACGAGCAGTCTTCACCATGGAGTATCCGTTAATTGGTTGACGACAAATTCAAATAATATGCTGAGGGTAATGTTTCTCAAATATATCATGAATTATAGATATTTTCGTTCTCAACAGGATCCCGTTTATAATTCACACTCAAGTTTTTTGCATTGGTTAGAATTATTTTGTATTTATTGATCCTACATTTGCTAAAAAGACGGTAACTATAATCTATGGTTGTTAGTGACTCTCCAATAATTATTTTTGATGAATCCTAGAATCAATGTATCCACTGCGAACTTGTAAAGCTGAATTGATATGTTTGCACATAGCAAATGAATTAAATTTAAATAAACCTGTTATCAATTTCCTTCTCAGATTTGCATATTTTGACATCATCAGCTCATTAAATCAAACCTGCACTGGGCCCGCGTGGTCGACTAAGACCTAGACACCCTATATTTTAACATAACACAGTAAATAGTACTTACTTTAAATTAACATGAGATTGAACGGCATTAGCTAATGGGACTCCTAGACTTGAGATACTCTGGTTTTATTTTTTACTAGCTTTTGCCCACGGCTTCGCTCGCATTAAATTCGGGATAACACGGTACTTTCATTTATCACTATACATAGGATTTCCCCTCCCTCGAACTTTAAAGGTTTCGGGGTCAATTTCAGAATTTTTTTTAGCAAAAAATATGTTATAGTGAGCTAACCTTAAAAGATAGACATATGCTGTCGCGGACTTTTTTGTAGACCTTTAAAAGGAGAACAATAATCTCATATATGACTTTTGTGTAACTTTAACCGTTTACGCAGCGTACGCAGCGGAAGCTCGAAGTATGAAAAAATACCCCCGATTTTGAAATATTCTTCATTGCTGCTCCGCTTCTGTTACTCGTAGCGTGATGATATATAGCCTATAGCCTTCCTCGATAAAAAAGCTATCTAACACTGAAAGAATTTTTCAAATCGAACCAGTAGTTCCTGAGATTAGCGCGTTCAAACAAACAAACAAACTCTTCAGCTTTATATATTAGTATAGATTACTCTTATTACGACGATATTAAATTTATTTCATTAATGGTTAGGACATCGGCTATTACACCAATAATTCCGGATATGATTCCCGGGCAATACTAAAATTTGCATGAATGTGTCGGTTTGTCATAGTGTAAGTGTTTTTATATATATAATATACATCTTTATTTAAAAAAGTGTATAAGTATATCTATTGTTTAGTACCCATACTAAAATCTGGCGCTCTGTGAATATCAGTGGATATTTAAGAAAGAAAGAATGATAATCATTTATTAACAACATAATTATACACAGAAATATACAAACAGAATATGTAGTTATCAAATATGAACAAAGCAATAATAAATATTATAGTGCTTTAGTAACATATACGTCCATACACATAATCATAGAAAGAAAGAAAGAAAAATATTTATTTGGTGCAATAAAAATTGTAACATGTTATTCCTTAATATTAAAAATAATAATAATGCTACCAAAATACATATTCCTATACAATCATTTATATTTATACACACATAAATAAAACCAACAAACAATATTACACACAAAAAATAAGTAAAATAAATACTTATAATAACGATATAAAATAAAGCGTATGACGAATGAATTTGCGTTAATAACTGTATGCCTATTTCCATGCCAGCCCTGCTGAAGTGCTACTGCAACAGCGAGACGTGTCCCAACAACACATGTGTGACAGACGGCTACTGCTATGCTTCCACCAGCCTCGATAATGGAGTACAGAAGTACACGTTCCAGTGAGTATGATATTTTTTTTTTCATATTTTTTACAAATTTTGTATCAAACGTAAAGACATTTTCCAAATTATTGAAGTACATAAAAGAGGGTACATATTTTATTAATCTATCAAACAATTGGCAAACTCATATCAACACAATTATGTCGATCTCGAATTGAGAGTACAATTTGCTATGTAATTTCATGGAACTCTTGTGGTCTCTAGATGTTTGTCACTGAAAGAGGCCTTCCCTCCCAGAAATCCCTTACTGTGCCAAAAACCAGCATATTGCTGTAGCAAAGACCACTGCAATTCCGATGACAGTGACTGGGGGGACTTTGCGAAGGTGGCACAAGCCACCGTCACCGGTAAGAGCTGCGCGCTGCGCGTGTGTTCCTATGGCTATGCCGATTTGAGTTTGTTTGATGTACTATGATAGTATCACAATTGCATCATTAAAGTTTTGTGTTGAGATGCCAAAACCCTAACAATAAACGCTTATGATTTAGTGAATATGTACCTACTAAAAGTTAGCCGAAGCGCGGACACGTTAGTACTGAATGATGTGCAGTTAACAATCAATTATTTTGGAGTGTGCGTTGATTTCGCTTTAACCTACTAAACGTATGTGGATGGTTCTACTCGGGCCGCAGCTGTATCGACCGCGTATTGTTGATCCCCATCGAGCATCCGTTCAGTTGCTCCACGCCGAAGACGAGAAATGAGTCTCTCGCGATAGAATGTTGTAGAAAAGACATGTGCAATCGCTACCTACAATTGGAGCTGCAGAAGAGAGCGCCAGGTAGGCCGGACGTATAGAGCACAGCTTGCGCACCACTAACGCCCACCGCTTGGAGTGTGGTGCCACTTGCATGCCTTTTTGACTTGGTTTTTATTACCCCTTTTTTGTTTCTAAACCGACTAAGTTTCTTCCTTTGACCGGCGTTGATCACGTTTCTATTGTTACTAGCGACACGTTTAGGTTGCGTATGTGTCTCGAAAGTTTACGACTTATTGATTTTAACAATACATAACAATTATATTCCAATTGGTCAAGATTTCACTTAACTATTGTTTGGATAGGTACAAAACTAAAATCGACCGGTGCGTACAAATTTGTTAAAATAATAGGACATTAATGCGACGATTTGTGAATGTAGATGTTGGGACCGCAAACACTGGTTTCCCCCCGACAGTCCGATATGGTGCCGCAAGGATGGATACCCCAATTTGACATGCTGCGCGACGGACTACTGTAATCAATACGTGTTTCCAGGTACGATATGGGATGTGCCGTGCTCAAGGGCTTTGTGATGTCCCAGTGACTTGTCGACTCCACTGTCATCATGGTGTCTTAACATGAATTACAAACCGATATATACCATTGGAATCAAACAGGCATTGCATGTGTATGCGTAAGGCCTCTTACACATGATATCTTGGAACGTATTTTTTTTAACAGTGTAAATTAGTTGTACAAATATCAAGTCACAAATATCATAGTCGAATATTAAATTTGTAGTATTTAAAGTCGTAATTAAACAATTATTATATTAAATAAATAAAAAATTGTTCTACAAGGGAACAGTTAGACGACTGAGTTTTTAGGTTATTCTAAATTTTAGATGTGCAAGAGGTCTATGATGTAAAGGAGGAAATATATTCATCATGATATTATGGGGGCGACGGATGACGTCAATGGATAGGAATAGTGAATGCATTATGGGATATAATAGTAACATGATATAGCATGAGTAACTGGCCCGTATGAAGGGTGCGAGGGCGTTCCAATGCCATTGTTCGAGTTAAATACCTAGTATTTACTCAAAAAAATACCTAGTATATACTAGATACTTATTGATTATCTAGTATTTACTCGGTACTTGGTTTCGTCCGGGATGCTAGCGTGGCGGACTATACCTGCGTAATATGGTGTATTTCCCGCAGAGGGAATAATGAAGTCCGTTAATTGCAGGGTACATTAAGTGTTGCCATGTATAAGAGCTGTTTTCACAGCCCACTCGCATTGCAGGGGTAGCGTAAGTGATCATAAGCCGGTTTTCTATTTACTTTTGCATGGAGTTTTTTTTATATTAACACACTGTTATTTTTTAGATCTTGCTAGTTTTCCTATTAAGCAACAATTTACTAATCTTAATATTGAACCATTGGTTATGGGAACAAATGGGTGTGTGATAATTATAACATTTAAAAATTTTCAAATTACTGGTAAAGTTATTTTATTTATTTCTATAACAATGGTTGAATTTTAACTGGACTACTAAACTAACATGTTTGAATAATATTACTCATTTAATTTTAAGGTATTTTTGTTTTGTTTGTGCATGGTGTGTGCTTGCAAGTGGTTTTTTTATTGTTTTTTGTATGTTTGTTTATTTCTCGTTACAATCTTCGTTACGGATCTTTGCGTATCTCTATCTTCTTAAAATTAATATATTTGCAACAAAAAATTAATATATTTGCAACAAAAATCATCTTCTATCTCCATTACATTATTATCTTATCATTGATCATATATTTTAAATATCTAATTGTTTGTTAAAGAAGGTATTTCTGGCACTATTTAAATAAAAAGGTCTGCCCTTTCATAGATTTTTTATTTATTAATTTTTGACGAAGTAGTTAAAGGAAATATTGTCTTAAAATCTTTTGGATAGATTGTTAAATATCGTCAATAATACATATACTTCTTAGAATAGGGAGTATTTGTAACCCTCGTCAATATTTTAAATTAGCCGTATGAGTGCATATTGATTAAAATGAAATTGCACTGATAACTGACCCTTAAGGGGCCTAGACCGGAGCCCGAGCCGACTCCCTTTTAACCTCTTAACGAGTCAAGATTGAATGTTGACTTCGAAGGCGATGGCTATATTATAGATCAGTGTAGGGACTAATTGTTGTGGTCAAAGTTAGTCTGTTATTATTGAAGACGAAAAGGTTGCATTCACTAGTTTGTAGACTCGGTGCTGTGTCGTCTAGGCAGGCACCGCCACAGTGCCAGATATCGTCCCGTGAAACAGGACTGTTTCGCATGTTTTGGGATGAGGGCACTGTAGCTAGTGAAATTACCGGTGATAAGAGGTCTAACATCAGTTGTAGCGGATGACGGGCGCAGAGCAGTGTTGACGGAAATGTAATGACTATGTACTGTAATTAATTTCCTTTAACGCTGCTTTTGTTATTGTTAAGTAGGTAATAACTATTATATATGTAATCTATAGACAAGGATTGCGTGGCTGCGCCCGCGCACCTTGTTTAACTTGTTTATGAATAAACGTCAGTGCGTTGACAGCCGTCTTGTGTTTCACTCGTTCCCTGCGTCCGCATACATTCCAGTTATGGTCAGGAGTATCACTTACCACCAGGTAAGCGCCCCGTTCACTTATGGCATAAAAAACATCGGATCAGTAGTTCCTAAGATTAGCGCGTTCAAACGAACTTGTAGAGTGTATAATATTAGTATAGATTACTTACATATTATACACAGCAAATAAGAATGGTGACATAGCATTATTTATTGTACCTACACAGATTTTAAGTTCGTGTTATGTACATGAACATTTCAAATAAACTGTATGCTCAGTTAAAAACTACATTGTGAGAGCAAAGATTATTGGAAACGCGTCATTCTTGATAAAGTACATTTAAGGGCATATTTTTGTTCGTTACAGGCATTCTAAATTATTAAGTGACGCTTATTTTGCCAGTAGGTACCTTGACAAATGCTACTCGTACAACAGCAATACGAAATATCAGACGAATTTTAATAAGTCAATAAAGGCACAAAATAATCCTTTCTCTTAAATAATGTACGGTAAAGCTTATTAATATCGTGGAATATAATAAACCATCAATTAATAATTGAGTATTCCAAATATTAAGTTCGCGCCACATGAAAGGTAATGAAAGATTAGTAAAATAGAAAATTTCTCAGGGAAATTAATTGAATAAATAATGTGCTTTCAATAATCCGATCTTTCACCTCGCCGTCTGATGCCCACGCAGGCCAATCGCTGGGAGATTGAACTTTGAAATTTCCTTACTAGTAAATTTACCGGGTATACGCAATGATGTAAAAGTATGGATTCGTGATATGCTCACAAAACAATTGAAAAAAGTGTTCCGAATGCAGTGACAGCACACATACACATATTTCGAATTTCGAACACATTTACCCAAATAAAAGAGTACAAACTGTACTCTCTTCGTCGGTTCGTTTTTGAGGCACGGATGGCGTATCTACCTTTGTATATACATAATATCATTGGGTATACGATGTACGGGTGACGGGCGCAGTGTGGTATTGATGGAGAACAATAACTGTCAATCAGTTGTTAGTCTCAATTAATGCCGCCCTGTCATGGTCAAGCATCACCATCAGGTGAGCATCCTGACCGTCATGTACACTTTGTAACATAAAGAAACTGTGGCATTCGATACTGGCAATACTGACTAAATATTTAAATTTGCAACTTTACTGATAAGATGATAAATCAACTAGATCTCACTCAAAAAGTGTCCCACGGCAAAAGTCTGCCCATCGCGAAAGAAGGGCAGAATTTTCATTCATCGCTCGTTACATAATGGCATGGTAGTGTGCACGTGCTTTTGATTTTGTACTCTTGCTAGGACGCTTTAAGGTTATAATTTAAATGAATAATTTTACGTTATAAATTAATTATACGTATGTGTCATGGGGTTCGGACATTTTTGGGTTGTCGTTCCTTGATCTAAGCTCAAAAGGCACTTACTATCTATACCTAAAGAGTTTGTGTTTGTGATAAAATCAAAAGTTCCGATTTAGATAATTCTATCACCATTGAAAAGTTACATTCACCCAGAGTTACAAAGGCTATATTTGATGCAAGCAAAGATAAAGGATCCTAATTAAAACTTAGAATCGTAATCCAAGTATGAAAAAGTGCCGTCAATGCCCTGCGTAGACTGTTGACGATAGAACAAAACAATGTCTACAACATATTAATATCTACAAAAAAAACTCCGCGATAGCAATGACAGTAACTATTATTATTTTTAAGTTAATAGTAATTCTATATTATACTATTGTAATATTTAATTCCGTGATCCGTGAGGGTGCGACGCCAGAGGCGTGGTTCAATGGCGTGGTGGTGCTTTTCTTTGAAAAAAGTAAGGGATTGAAAACCTTGCTGAAGAATTAAGATACCCATCACGCTATTGAGCCACATTTACAAGTTGTTCTCCAGAGTCATCACGAAGCGTCTCGCGCGTAGGTTGATGATTTCCAGCCCCCCAAACAAGCCGGGTTCCGCAAAGGCTTCAGCACCATAGACCACATAAATACGCTGCGGCAGGTTATACAGAAGACTAGAAAGTATAACCGGCCATTATGCTTGGCGTTTGTGGACTATGAGAAAGCCTTTGATTCGATCGAGACTTGGGCTGTGCTTCAGGCCCTCCAACGGTGCCATATTGACTTTCGCTATATCGAAGTATTGAGATGTCTGTACGAGAGCGCTACTATGTCAGTCCGTGTACATGAAGAGCTTACACAACCTATCCAATTGCACCGAGGAGTGAGACAGGGAGACGTTATATCTCCGAAACTGTTCACAGTTGCGTTGGAAGATATGTTTAAGCTGCTCGATTGGAAAGGACTTGGCATCAACGTAATGGCGAGTACATCACTCATCTTCGATTTGCCGATGATATAGTAGTCATGGCAGAATCCATGGAGGATTTAAGCACTATGCTCGAAACCCTAGACAAAGCTTCTCAACAGGTGGGTCTTAAAATGAACATGGACAAGACGAAAGTCATGTCTAATACCCATGTCGTACCTATACCGATATTAGTTGGAAGTTCTGTCCTCGAAGTTGTAGACGAATATGTGTACCTGGAACAGGTAGTCCAAATGGGTGGGTCCAATTTCGAGAAGGAGGTTTCTCGTCGAATCCAATTAGGATGGGCAGCGTTCGGGAAGTTAAGGCAGATCTTTTCGTCCAAAATACCTCAGTGTCTCAAGACGAAGGTCTTTGACCAGTGTGTGTTGCCAGTTATGACATACGGAAGCGAAACGTGGTCGCTCACTAAGGGCCTCTTGAATAGACTCAAGGTTGCTCAGCGTGCTATGGAGAGGGCTATGTTAGGTGTCTCCCTACGCGATAAAATCCGAAACGAGGATAACCGTAGGAGAACTAGGGTGACCGACATAGCCCAGAGGATTAGCAAGTTGAAGTGGCAGTGGGCAGGGGACATAGTGCGTAGAATCGATGGCCGATGGGGTGGAAAGGTTCTTGAGTGGCGTCCACGTAACGGAAAGCGAAGCGTAGGCCGACCCCTAACCAGATGGACGGATGATCTGGTTAAGGTGGCGGGTAGCAGATGGATGTCAACTGCAAGGGATCGGTCCGCGTGGAAATCATTAGGGGAGGCCTTCGTTCAGCAGTGGACATAATTAGGCTGTAATGATGATGATGATGAATATTTAATGTGAAATAATTTATATTTTAATGACAACCAAAAAAATATATTTCTAAATAAATAAATACTAGGGTTTTCAAAACTTACAACAAATGTGGTACTGCTTAAAAAATAATTAAAATAAAATAAGTAAAAAAATTAAGAATAATCAAACGTCCGTCCGTCGTCATGCCGAGGTCTCATGAGGCCTCGGAATGCCGTCCCGGGCCGCTATAATCTTTAGGAATAATATTAAAATCATAGCATTACCTACTTGTAATTTCATACAATAAATGGGGTATTGTATTTTGTATTCGAGTATCCAATTAGATTTAATGCCTCGTACACTAACTGTATGATAAATTAGAAAATTGCCTTGTTTGTGGGCCGCACACACACAAGGACTAATATGAAAATGTTGATATTTTTGGCTACTTTATTAGGACGTTTGTGTGTTCGTCTAGGACAGATAATTTGTTAAGTCTGAAGATTATCTGATTGTAGGACAAATTATGGCCGTAGTTATTCGTAATGGAACGTAATGAAGGTAATTTTGGTTTATTATGTTATTATTATATATAATGTACCTAAAAGATAGAATGTCTTTATTTCTAAAACTTAATTGAATATAAGTTTTTTGCTATATCCCTTTTTATCAAATCATGTTTAATACAATATCTTGGATAGTGGAATATTTAATTCTAAGTATTATTTTATTTCGTATAACGAAAAAAACAACTTACTTGTGTAAACAATTAAAAACGAATAAAACACGAAGATTATATTTGAATGAATGAAATGAATGAATGAAATTATTCAAACTCAAAATATCTTTATTCAAATAAAACTTTTACAGATACTTTTGAATCGTCAATTGTTATATTTTATGACTCTATAATTATTTCTTATAAGTTGGTACTGATATCACCAAGTTGCCTGTAATGCGTGGATTGTGGTTATAACAAAAGCCCTGACCATCAGTGAGGAGGCTCATGTGTTGCGACTTATTACTTTTTAAGAATATTAATATATTATATTATATTAATATATTATATTATATCTGTTATTATAGCTACGATAGTGTGGCTTTACATTAGTATTTTAGTATTTTTTGATTATTCTTAATTTTTTTACTTATTTTATTTTAATTATTTTTTAAGCAGTACCACAGTTGTTGTAAGTTTTGAAAACCCTAGTATTTATTTATTTAGAATTATATTTTTTTGGTTGTCATTAAAATATAAATTACATTTAAATTATTTCACATTAAATATTCATCATCATCATCATTACAGCCTAATTATGTCCACTGCTAAACGAAGGCCTCCCCTAATGATTTCCACGCGGACCGATCCCTTGCAGTTGACATCCATCTGCTACCCGCCACCTTAACCAGATCATAATATACATAATTTAATACGTTTATCGCCTCGTGGCTTTGAATGAATCCAAAAGTGGACTGTCCCGGGCTGATTATTGTGTAAAAGCAACCATTTACAGAGTATATACTTAAAAGTATATAATATATAGTAACCACTCACGGAGCATATAACATATCGTTTTATCGGCCAATAAATGTTAATTAAAATGTAATAGCTAGCGCGTTCGCAAGTCAATTTAGCGGAAATTGAATCATGGCGTCGCGCCCCTCGTGTCTTCCCAGAAGCTATTCTATATATATTATTGGTTTCTTCGCAATTATGCTTTTCTATATAGGAACGTATGTCTCTAGGGAGTAGTAAGAAATATAAATGGACTTAGACATGTATTTTACTGTATTGTAAGGACCAAAACATTGATTAATGTGGATTTAGTCGACATTATGAGTATCATACACGATAGATGACATGGGTTTTACCCTCTACTCGTATATTTCAGGACTGGAGAGTACTCAGTTTTATCCAAAGACTGCTATATAACCTATACGAGCGTTCAAATATTACATAAAGCAAAATTTTACTCCCCAATACAGAGTAATGTTTTTGATCCAAACTAAATGTGGCATACAACACAATCCTGGGATCCTCTGTTAAACATAAACTAAAAGGGTCGAGGTAGAAGTTTCTAATTACCAAGTTTATTATTGAAATAAGAAAGTTATCTAACAATTGGGATGAATACAACCTTTTGTCCTTGTACTGCAATGTAACGGTTAACCAGACGACTATCCCAACCCAATTGTGTTACGTAATAATTGAACGCTCCCAATGTTTATATAGAAGTCTGGTTCAATCTATTCAAGAACAGACATGATACGATGTGACATAAATATTGTTCAGTTTCTTATTTTACTTAAATACAATAGGAATAATTGATAAACGTGGATAAGATCGGCATCGAAGTTGACATACATGACAAGTGGTCTACGTTTTACCTTCTATATTTCAGGACTGAAAAGTTCTCAGTTCAATCAATCTTCGGGTATACTGACAGATAAAAATGATTTTCAGTTCTATATAAGTAAAAAAATAAATAAATAATGTAGTTATGTGTATTGGCATTAGGGTTGTCGTACATGAGAGATGATCTAGGTTTTACCCTCCACAGTCCACAGTTTGTCACGTAAATTTCACGAACGTTTCTGCTGAGAACACGACGTAATGATACAAAAGGTGATATGGCCTGCTGTGGTGGCGACCTACTTATGATGTGTGACGTTAATGGATTTCCTCCATTTTTAAAAAAGGCAAGACTGTTGAGTTTTCTTGAGTGCTTCTTTCTCAACAGGCCAAACCACTGAAGCGCTTTTTTTTTCAAAGCATCAATACTCATATTTTTAGTTTAGTATTTTAATAGTTTTTTATTATATTTTTGTATATTTTTTGACGTTCATAAGTGCTTTTGTAAGCCTAATTTGAAATAAATGTTTTTCACTTTGACTTTCCTTTACAGTACTCTCCGCTTACAAATGGTGAAAGGTCATTCATTTCTTTAGAAACTATGTTGAGATTCCTATTTAATCCTGTCCATTGAGGACTATAACCTTTGTATGTGTAGGCGTGAATTGAGAGATCTTATCTGTGTTATGAGTTTTGTTATCGGGAATTCGGGAACTTATTGTTTGATAGTAATTATATATCTTATACAAGGACGTATAAAAAATTACGGACGGACTGTCAATAATACATAAAATGTGTCAAATGACAGCTGCTGTCTACAATGTCATTTTGACAAATATTTTTTGTTGATTTTAGTGATTTAAACTAAAAATATGTAATTGAAAATTGTTCATTTATCTATGATAAATAATTTCAGGATTGTTTTATTTCTTTCAACCTAACCTAACCTAACCATTTCACAACACGCTATACTTCTTTTTTTTAAAAAAACCCATCATAATATATTACTCTGATGACAGATGCGAGCCAAATGTCTTAATATTTTGGCGTTTTCTGTCCAAAAACTGACCGATTTTAGACACACTTTTACTGTCAACTAGACTGTCCGTATTTTTTATACGTTCATGATCTTATATATAGCGCTATTGTGTGGACGATTAGCAATTGTCATAATATTGACGTTATCGTGAATTATGTTATCTCGAAACTAGATCTACTAACTCCAGGTTCTAGTAACTGCCTCTGGTTTAAATAAGTGCCACCGTGGCCTAGTGATCAGACGTTGGTCTCTGATCCGTGATCCGGGGGTAGAGAGTTTGAAATTTTAAATCCCGCTGGGATAACGTATAGTAAATGATCAGGTATCAATAAGGCCCCAAATGGTAGTTTAAAAGAAACCTTTTTCGACAGTGCATAGCAAGAATTGGATGCGAGTACCCTGCGTATAACAGGCTTAATGCTTAAATTCCGAGAGCCGGCCGTATTAAAGTCCTATGGATCAGATACATGAAAAAGTTTTTGAATATAGTATTGAGAAACCATAGAACTAAAGGTCCATACCCCTGAAAGTGCCTGATTTTGCCCGCTTGCAAAATTATGACCCCACTTCCGGTTGTAATTACAACTCATAAGTTATATGAAAAAAAAAATCACGAACATCAGTCGATTACAATCAAAGGACATAACTTTGTGGTCGACTCGCTGTTCACTCAAGTTGAGCTTGTCGACCTTTAAAAACTCAATTCTACTCATCGAATACTTTATTTTCCCCTAAAAAAAATTAATGTATCTTATGAGTTATAGATACGGCCGGCTCTCCGACTAATATTTTGATGGCGCTGTGTGAATATCAGTGGATATATAGTGTACTAATTGAAAAATACCTATAAATAGCTTGGACAAAACTTGTACTTCTAATTGTAATTCAACAAACTGTATTAGTGCTGTTGGTGTTCCGAATAAAATAAATAAAAAAAGTTTAAATATGTGCATTTGTATCAGCCCTATATATTGACGGTCCCTATAAACATTCAAGCGTTTAAAATCAATACTAAAATCGCGATTTGTCCCCATACAAGAAAACGTGACAGAAACCAAATCCACGCCTTGTCATTCAGCAGTGTTGACGAAGTGAGCCGGTCACTCGGGGGCGTGCGTAAACATACATTATCAATTACAATAACAAAGTTGTTATAATTATGTTGCGTTACTGATATTAATTAATAATCTGATGCCACTGTCTTCCGATAGAGACGGTAAAACAATATACCGATATACGCGTCTCAAGCCAACACAACAACAATATATCGATTAGGACTAAACAGACAACATTTGAATATCGTGAGTCGTGACTTGTTTACACGGCGAGTTTGTTTTAAATTAAATAAATATACAAGCGCCATCTAGCCCTAAACTATTATGCTTAGTATATAGGTTCTAAACATACATAATGACTGCGTCTCGGCAAGCATAGCGTATGACCGATGACTTGCGGCCGCTGGTGGAGGCGTGATGAGAAAACCGGAGGGCCGTGATATCTGGCGCAAAATGTGGGAGACCTATGTCCAGCAGTGGACTGCGGTTGAATAGGAAATACATGAATATTATACAAAGAAACACCCAGACTTTTAAAAACAGACATGTTCATGCACACAAATGTTTGTACTGTCCGGGGCCGGAATTCTTTGTGTAGTAGTCAACGTCTCAACCATTACACCAGATGGGTCGTTTTCTGAACTAAGTAGTAATTCAAATGAATTTTACTAGGAAAGTTTAATTCAAATAAATCTTCAATCTATTGAAGCCCTTCGCTGGTCATAAGTCTGCGCCAGGTATGACGATCCTCTACTATTATCGTCCACCCTCCACCGGCAACCTTTCGCAAGTCGAATATCCTTCGTGTAGGCGGGCGTCCTACGCTACGCTTGCCACGACGCGGTCTCCACTCCAGTAATTGTCTTCACCATAGACCAGCCCACTGCCACTTCAACTTGCTGATCCGGCGAGCTGTGGTTATATGGAAATGAATCCGTAAACAACCACGCGGATCCAATAAAATATTGCTTACTTTCAACTGTAAAAATCCTTTTAAATACTAAATAATATCCCTATTATATTTCCTAGTGACACGTCGTTTTAATTTCTTAAGCTGGTGTTGTTAAAATATTTGATTTTGTAAGTGCATTTTTGTATGTATTGTTGTGAGTAATGTAAAAACTTAATTAATTTCCAATATTTGTATCCCTCTGAGAATACGATTGCTGAAACTTACTGGCTTTAATAAATTATTTAAAAGTTTATAAGTACTTATCGAGGGATAATCCGTGACGTCATCGGACTGCGGCCTACTTAGCTACGGTGAAATGTATTTAAAGCGTTTTTTGTGTTGATAAACGGATTGTAGTAACCTGTATCTATTAAAGGTTAATGTATTCTGAGGGAGCATTGCCACCTTAGTAGATACATAATTTCACTCAAAATTTGTCCGCGGCAAAAGCCGCCCATCGCGTTAGTTGGGCTGGGTTTTCATGCATAATCACGTCGATCGCTACATGTCATAGTGACATAATAGTATGCTCGTGCTTTTGAACCTGTACTCTTTCTATAACGCGTTAAGGTATATAAAAGTCATTTTAATGAATAATTTTACGTTCTAAATAAGAAAGAAATAATTTATTTGGTTCACAAAAAATATATATAAAACAATACAGACAAAATATAAGACAAAAACATTTCAACATAAATAGTTAATATAGAAGATTTTAAATGTGTAAAGCAAATCGGTTGCCACTTAGCTTTTATGTCTCAGCTACGGGTAGCTGTGACGCTGATTGTACGTGGAACCGTTATTGTAAGTGAGAAGAGTACACCAGGCCTATCCCAGTACAATATAACAATAAATAAATATAACTGGGCCTCGGACATTTTACGGTCGACGTTTCTTGATCTCAAAAGGCACTTACTATATACACTAATCAACAGCCACTTAAAAAGTAGCCGCGGCATAAGTCTGCCCGTAGCGACATTTGGGCAGAATTTTTATTCATAATCAAGTCGCTCGCTACATGTCATAGTGACACAATAGTATGCTAGTGCTTTTGATTTTGTGCCCTTTTAATGACGCTAGTACTGTCGTAGTGTCATAAATAATGTGTCAAACGGCTTGGACATTTTTTGGTTGATATTTCTTCGTGATTGTGCATGTATTTAGTTTACCTGTACCTATTAAATGTTTATACTGAGAGAGCGGTTCCACGTGTTCTTTGCTGAATGTTTGCGCCTTTTATGGGACAAAAGTTACCAATGTAAATAACTTTTGGAGTTTAAAGAGTGTTTTTAAAAATGAAAAGTGTATATTCAGTTTAGATCCTTAGCTTAACATATATAGCATAACATTTATGTAGGTTACATTTAAAATTCATTAGAGAATCTTGCCTAAATGTATTCCTTTAAATGATGTATATAAGTTATATCTCTTAAGTTTGTTCCTGTTAGTATGTATTTTCTATATATTTTTTAATAATATTTTGACGACCCGAGTGATATAATTGGTTGAGATGTCGGCTCTTACACTAAGGGTTCCGGGTTCGATCCCCGGGCAGTACAAACATTTGTGTGCATGAACATGTCTGTTTGTAATGGTCTGGGTGTTTTCTATGTATAATATGTATGTATTTACACAAAAATATATAAGTATGTTCATTCGTTGTTTAGTACCCGTAATTAAATGTTAAATGCTTAGTTTAGGGCTAGATAGTGCTTTGTGAATGTCAGTGCATATGTGCTTTTCAAATAATATGTAGAAATTATAAGATAGATTTCAAACGCATTAAAGTAGAAATAATATTTTATAAAAAAAATACGACTATAATGTCGGTCGGGAACAGTAATTAAAACAAGAGTTTCGTGTGCATTTTCCTCACTGTCGGTATAACAACAAGGTCGTGAACCCGACGTTCAACTCCAGTTTGGCCTATCGATTAGCTTTTTCTCCGAAAGGTTGATCCCTTCCCACGGCAGTGTCATTGGCACACAATCTAGGTATAGGCTACAAGGGACTTTGACCGCCCTTCCATCTCGTTGTTAACGTGAAACCTGGATGTTAATATGTACAAGGGTTGTTTACTAAGATATATATAATGTATTTATGAGGTCGTTCACTCCAAAGTGTATTTTATAATCTTATGGGTTCATGTCTCAGGTTCGTGACTCAATGTCTATTCAATATTTTGGTTTTCTTGAAGTTAAACTTTTATTCAATAACAATTTATATTGTGTTCGAAAAAACAATGTGAGTGAGCAAAGTGTTGTATCGAAAAACGGTTTTCACACTCTCATACTATTTTTAAAAAACTTACACTCGATACCCATGGGATAAGAATTTTTTTTCTTCAAAATCTAGTATTTTTAATTTTATTTTAAAGATAAAGCGGCCAGTCCATACAATACGAGTACAGCGCCTGCACAGGCAATAACAAAATTTTGATCTATTTCAATTATTATTTATTAAATGCTAAAAATAATTATTCAAATTCATCAACCTTTCCTATAGACCACACTGTTCACTTCAAATGTTTTTCATTAAATTTATTTATAATTCAAACAATGTTTTTATAACAAGAGAAAAAGCTCTTGTTATTATTACGTTTTCTTACTGTATGTTTACCATGAACCTACATAAATAAATAAAAAACTAACTGTAAACTCATACTTAGAGTTACCGCAATACGATAGTTGATTGACATGCAGTTAATTGATTGCTGTTGGTTAAAGCACACATTGAATGGTATTTGTTGACACATTGGTAGTCGAGAGATGATTAAAATGCATTCCATATGCTTGGTCATTTTGCATAGACGTAGTTATTTCAGGGTTCATAATGCTTATTCATTACAAGGTTATGTTATCCATATACGTTATCATTTTGGGCTTTACTAATATTGCGCTTTTAGAATAAAAGTGACCCTTTGTACTTATATTGGGCAGTTCCGATTATAAAAGTTTATATGCCTATTTTAACTCCTAAACCAGGCTTCATATGGCCAAATTTTCATGAGTGCTTAGTATTGTAGTGCTCATTGCAAATGTGCAAAATATTGGGAAAATTGTTGTATTTTTTTATAGTGTAGAATAATGTGCGATTTAATTAAGTCTATGAAGCCAGAATCGAGTTCAGCGTTGTTACGCAAGATTGCAAATAGAACTAACGGATTGAATACAAATGTTTAAAAGTAATCATGATTCACAAAAAAATATTATTCTTACGGCACTTTAATTCTAAGAACGCTATATATATTATACGCAAAGATAGTAACAAAGATTGTATTTGATATGCCAATTGGCTACAAAACTGCACCGAAGGCGTTTTTAACTCGTGCAATTTCATTGCCTGGTGGATGCTGTGGAGGCTATATGTGGCCATGACCGTGATGATGGTTCGAGCAACTTTTTCGATTTTTCGCTGTTGGTCGCGGAGGGTCTTTTGACTTCACCGGAAAAGTGGCGAGCGCAGATAGCTCTCGCACCACATTAAAGGAGCAAAGTAAAAACCTGCACCTTTGCATTTTTTACTCGTGATTTTTTTTCCCCGGTGAATCTGGGAAGACTATCTGCGAGACTTTCCGCGGATGATCTTACAGTTTCACCAGAAAATTGGCGAGCGCTGATGGCTCTCAACCGAGAGTAAAAGTAACAAAGTAAATACTGCACCAAAGTCAATTTGTAGTTTTGTGCCTTACTAGATAATTACCTTGCTCGGTGAAGTTACCGAATAAAAATCTTAAGCAACATTTATCCATTGAAATACAATACGACGTCCTATTTGTTGTAATGGTTGAGACGTCGGCTACTACGCCAACGGTTCCGGGTTCAATTCCCGGGCAGTACAAACATTTGTGTGCATGAACATGTGTGTTTGTATTGGTCTGAGTGTTCCATGTTTAAAATGTATGTATTTACAAAAAAATATATAAGTATATTTATTTGTTCAGATGTTGTTTAGTACCCATAATACAAGTTTTACGTTTGACTTGGGGTTCGATAGCGCTGTGTGAATTAAAGCCAAGTGTCAGTGGATATATATTTTTTATTTATTTATATATATATTGTTCCTGCTAAAGTTCAAGTAGCAAACTACAAAACTGCACCGAGGGCGTTTTTTACTCGTGACTTTCTTGCTTGGTGAACTTGGAGGCAATCTGCGGCCAGCGGCGAAAACGACTCGCAATCAAAGTCGTGTATTAACCTTTCACATTGTGGCACCAAAGAGACGGGTCCTACAGCGACCGCGTGGCAAGTGCTGCCGTGGGTGATAGGGCTGATGCTGCTGGGGGATATGCGCGGCCGTCAGCCTCTGGTGGGCGAAGCGCACCAGGAAGGTGATGAAGCGCGGCTCCCGGCCGCTGTTCCCCGCCGAGGAGTCGCTGTGCGAGACGCGACACCCCATCATGGGCACGGCCACCATACGCGACATGATCGAGCTCACCACCTCGGGATCCGGTTCTGGTGAGTTCACTTATGTATCCTTGGGTTTACTGGTATTTATTATAGGTATTCGAGCAAGAATACGGTTGATCTGATGGTAAGTGGTACCTGTACCTATTTTCCCCTTCTAACGGAGAGTGCAATGAGTGGGGTTTTTGGATAAATTGACCTAAGACCTTTTCAAAATTCATTTATACATTATGACTACCAACAATGATATTCTATATATATAAAGATAGATACGCCACCCGTGTCTCAAAAACGAACCGCCAAAGAGTCAGTTTGTAGGCTTTTCTTTAGGTAAATGTACGCTCATTCGAAATATGAATATGTGTGTGCTGTCGTTGCATTCGGTTTTTGATTGTTTTGTGAGCATATCACGAATCTATACTTTTTACATCATTGACTACCAATAATAAATACAAAGGTCTTAAGTCAATTTGCCTAAAATCCCGACTTATTGGACTCCTTGTTAGGTGGATAGCATGGACATTTGCAACTCCGTTGAAGCAACATGTCTGCCGCGCACTAGCTAAAGGGTTGTAAGGTACAGGAGAACGCCGATTATCCGAATTAATTGGGACCGGGGTCGATTAGGAAATTCGAAAATTCGAATAATCGGACTTGGACTGGTTATAAAGAAAAACGAACTGTCTCACATCGAATAAACTTTATTAAGTTTAACGAACACAGTTCTACAATAACGCTCACTTGATCATCTCGATCAGACAAAGTTGCAACCCCGTCGGGCCTTATCAAAAATACAAAGTGTAAAAAATAATAGAGGGTTAGGACCGGTTCGGATAATTGGCGATTCGGTAAATTGGCGTCCGGATAATCGGCGTTCTACTGTAACTGACGCGCACAAACTTTTTGATATAAAACTGAAAAGCCCTGTTTAACGAAAAACCACTACGATAAGAGAGCTTCTTATATTGCTATTTGTCACGATAAAGAAATTATAAAGGGATGTTTCATGTAAAACATCCATAATAGTGTGTTTCATCATCATCAGCTCATTAAACGTACCCTCCGAGGTGCACGAGCCTACACGTATAGGGTGTACAGGCCTTGGTCGTCCACGCGGGCCCAGTGCGGATTGGACGACTTCACGCCCAACCTATGAATCTCTTCGCAGGCGTGCGTGAAGGTTTCCTTACGATGTTTTCCTTCACCGTAAGAGCGTCGGATAACGTACATATAATTTCGAAAATTCGAAAACATTGGTACGTGGCGGGATTGGAATCTCTGCCCTCCCGGTAAGAGGGCAACATTCCACACCATTTAGCCACCGACGCTCTATTTTTTATTATATAATAGTGTTTAATCTTGCACAATTTGTATTGCTTATCAGCCGAACTAAAAGTTGTGCTCGGTAAATAGCGTTATAGCTAGTTGATGGCAGCTTTAACATGGGAGAGGTATAAAGTAAACTAGGGAGCGGTAAGTGTCAACTCTGACGTTTAATAACAATAAATATACGTTATAATATATAATAAATATACGTTTAACCAACTTCAAAAAACTGTAGTGGCCTAAAATTCTCAATCGATCAACAAGCAACTTGGCAGTTTATGCACAAATGCTCCTTGGGAGGCCTAATCCTTGAGTACCGTTGCTTTCACGATAATGAAGAATTCAAAGACATGGTGATATATTTTCTGACCAATTACGAAGATAATTAGAAAAGTGATATTTCTTAAACATAAAGGAGTACTTTATGAAATAATATATATCTGTTTAGAAACTTTTCTTGGTAATGAATGTCCCATGATTGTGTCAATAATTTACTGCATACATCCGATGCAATTGCATTTGTACGACGTCGTTATCAGTTAGTGATGTGATTAGTGACGTTATCAAATTATTACTTGTCACCCGATAAGTAATAGTGTGATAAAGATGGGTCTCAGGATTTACAGTTTATGATTTTGAATCATAAACTGTTGATGGCCTATCTCAACTGAATTCCAACTTCTGGACAGAGGTCTAACTCAAATACTTTATCATGGAATAGTTCGAAGTCGACCTGTTTGTAGTGAAACCTATCGAATAACCTATTGGAGCATCACTTTAATTCACAATAACAACTTTAAATCACATTAGTTGTTTATGATCATGATACATAGAATAAAAATTTCAAACAAGCATGTTTATGCACGACGGATCGAATCCGGAACCCTTGGTGTAGTGGCGGACTTTTCAACCATTACGCCACATGTATAATTTACATTTTTGAGTGTAGTAACGAACTTGTTAGCCACTACACCACGTAGATTTTATCAATCACCAAGTAACGGTGATGAAGATATAACGTCAGTCGAAATTTACATATAATTTACTAGATGCCAGGACTCTGTACTGAGTCGTCTAAGTAGGTACCACCGCAGTGCCAGATATCGTCCCGTGAAATACGGGTGCTATGCACTTTTGTGTATCGGGATTAGGGCAATGTAACTAGTAAAATTACCGGGTATGAGGGACACCTAACATGTGTAGTTTCTGGTGACGGGCACAGGGCTGTGTGACCACTACATGCTTTTAATAATCTATAATATAAAAATGAATCGCAAAATGTGTTCGTAAGCGCATAACTCAACAACGCAATTGGTTCAATTTGGCAATTCTTTTTTTAAATGTTCATTGAAGTCCAAGGATGGTTCTTACGGCGAGAAAAAATCGAATAATTGCCGGGAAAACCTAAAAAGCCCTTTTCTTTTTCACATACAAACGTTTTCTAACTAAAACGTAGAATAAATTTGAGCTTTATTGCTATTATAATATAAAGTTCATTAAAATTACTTACTTCTAAATGCTTATAGTGTTTTATTTAAGTATTTTTAATTCACACCGAATTATTACCAGGGTGACGGTTCTGTTCAGGATATTTTTTGCAAAGAATATAAAAAAGGTAGGAACAAAACTGCCACATTACATTTATTTCTGACAGGACGAAGTCTGTCGGGTCAGCTAGTTTGTAATGAAAATGAAAAATAAAAAATGTTTATTTACAATGGTTATTGTATGCTGTCAGTAGTTGAGATCGCCTATTAAATATACGAATATACTTGTATCAGACGATCCCTCTCTTCATATATTTAGGTAAGTTTGCAATTAACTCCAACACTGCCACTGTCATGGTAAGGCGTATCACTCACCACCAGGTGGGCGTTGTGACCGTCTCGATCACTTCGTGACATAATAACATCTCATCGGTCTCAGAGATCATTATTTATACAACAATGTAAAATATAATCAAATAAATATTTATTATTATTATAACTGTGCAGGTCTCCCTCTACTGGTGCAGCGGTCGATCGCTCGCCAGATCCAGCTGGTCGACATCATAGGGAAAGGCCGCTTCGGCGAAGTGTGGCGGGGCCGGTGGAGGGGCGAAAACGTGGCCGTCAAGATATTCTCGTCGCGCGAGGAGTGCTCGTGGTTCAGAGAGGCGGAGATCTACCAGACGGTGATGCTGCGCCACGAGAACATATTGGGCTTCATAGCTGCCGATAATAAGGGTGAGGCTTATACGGAATACGTCTTAATATGTTCAAGATAAACTGGTTCTTGCCAGCAAGAAGTTTTAATGTTTAATAAAGCGACTTGCGCAGAAGTTCAAATGGGTACTCGAATTTAATGAAATCAAATTTAATAATTTCTTTTTATTCGTAGTAGGCTTTGAGATAAAAAAACGAAATATTTGTATGAATTATTATGAACAAACAATATATTATTCGTTAAGCATAAAATACTGTCTACTATTTTGTGACGTCATGGAAATAGTAAATAACGAAACGTCACCCGTATGACACTGACGTTCGTGACGGTGGACTAACGTACGAGTATGTTCGTAGCTGAGGTTTTAGTGAACTTTTAATCGTAAACAATACCATTGAGACTCATAAATAAACTAATAATATAATAAGATACACAATCTTACTCAAGTGTCCTCGGCATAATTCTGACCATCGCTCGCTACATGTCATAATGACAGTAGTGTGCTCGTGCTTCTGATTTTGTACTCTTTCAATGACGCGTTTAGGTCAAAATGTATATGAATAGTTATATGCTATAAATATAAAAATAACTTTACGTTTATTGTTTATCTTAGCATGAAGATAATGTTTACATTTCACCAATTTACATTTATCGTGTAAATTGGTGAAAGTTTGTATGCCAATGGAATGACGTCTGACCACAGATAAACTATACGGCAAGCAGGGCGGGACAGCGATTTCGTTTGTTGGCGACAAAATTTAAAACCTAACGGCTTTGTAGGTCTAATAATCGAAAGTTTTTCATTTACCGGAATAAATTGGATTAGTTTGTCACTTGAATGAAGTGTCAACTAACATGTTTGAATACCAGAAATAAGAAATCTCACCGCAAAAGGACATCTGCCTACATTTCCTAGGTAGAATATAAAAAGCGAAGTGTGTGTTATTAATTCATCTCTATGTAACCTCAGACAACGGTACGTGGACCCAGCTGTGGCTGATCACGGATTACCACGAGAACGGCTCGCTGTTCGACTTCCTGACAGCGAGGACCATAGACTCCAACACGCTGGTCAAGATGGCGCTCTCCATCGCCACCGGGCTGGCCCACCTCCACATGGACATCGTCGGCACCAAGGGTCAGCTATCTAAATATCTATCAATAATACTTTAATTTATATATATATGCGTACATACAGACTATACAATGATTGTAGTAAACTGCCATATATTTATATATTTTGCTATATATATATACACTTGATAAAAAACGCCTTTGATTCCTAATTTTGGCTTGTATAGCAATCTGTTCATATTCATATCCTTATCTAAATAACGGCTTAAATTATATAAATATATATAAATTCACCGAATGACCATTTAACACAACACAAACAGGTTTTGTGCATTACTTGCACGTCATATCTAATAATTATTTATCATTGTACAAGTAACATTGTACAGGTAATTCGGAGCTCTCATATAATAATTATATGAGACTTAAATTAATAAAAAAACTATAGGCAATGATGTAAAAAGTATGGATTCGTGATATGCAAACAAAACAATCGAAAAAAGTGTTCCGAATGCAGTGACATCACAAATACGCATATTTCGAATTTCGAACACATTTACCTAAACAAAAGAGTACAAACTGTACTCTCTTCGGCGGTTCGTTTTTGTGGCACCGATGGCGTATCTACCTTTATATATACAGAATATCATTGACTATAGGTATGTTTGTTACAACAATATAGAAACTAGGAATACAAGTTCTTGTTTGTTGACCCTTGTCTAAATAAATATAACTGAAAGGTGACTGACATAGTGATCTATCAACGCACAGCCCAAACCACTGGACGGATCGGGCTGAAATTTGGCACGAAGGTAGAAAGTATGACTCAGCATCCGTGAAGTAAGGATTTTGATGAAATTTACCATAAAGAGGATAAAATAGGGGATGAAAGTTTGTATGAAACTTTATCAATTTTAAACTGATTGGCCTGAGACTTCGCATGCATAAAGCTACTATGACGTAGGAGACCCCTAAGATAGGATTTTGACAAAATCCACCCCTAAGTGGATAAAATAGGGGATGAAAAATAATTACTAACTTTACTTAAGCGAGCTAAGCCGTGGGCAAAAGCTCGTTATGTTATAACTGGAGCCCAGAGATGGTGACACAGCGTGATTACAGGACTTTTAAAAATATAATATAGCTAGAAAAATACTAAAAAAAACAGATTACTAAACAGATAACTTTTCTAGGTCGGTTTAAACCAATCACATCAAAGGTGCACCGAAATACAAAATTTAATGTAAATGTATGGATATATATATGGATTGTTAAGTGTCGTAATGTCAATTAAATTAGTGGAATTGAGACCCAGATGGTAATTCGATTACATATTTTTAGATTAAATCACTAAAACGGTACACAAAAAATATTTGTTAAAATGACATAATTGACAGCAGCTGTCATTTCGGGGACACATTTTATGTAGTAATGACAGTCCGTCCGTATTGTTTTATACGTCCAAAGTAGAAGACAAGAAATTAATAATATGTTTAACAGAATTTTAGCATCAATAAGGTAATAACTTTAAATTTTAAACAGAGTTTCGATAATAGTGAACACGCCCGAAATGAAAGGTGTCTAGCAAAAAGGGAAAATGCAATTTTACGATACGAAGTAAAGTAAATAACATTTTGTGAAGTGTTCTAGCCAAGACATCCGATATGCATTAGACTGGACGAGCCGCCAAGTTTATAGGCAGTCCAGTGTGCAATTTCTTTTCGGTTTACAGGTGAAAAGTTATTCTATACTTGGTAAATTATTGATTCATTGCGATGATGGCATGTTACAATTGCACAGGATGGCATTTTGAAAAAATAGGTAGTTTCTTCTAATATTCGTGCGTCTTGACTAATCTCACAGAGCGTAAACTGGCAGCCAGTGTATGCTCGTTGAGCTTACATTTGTCGCACTTTAAACGCGGCTCGCCCATCTCTTGTATTGGGAAATCTGTGGTTTCTAGCTTTTAGTGTCGAGAGCATACTTAAATGAATTAGAGCGAAACTGGCTGGAAACTCTGCCTAGGTGTGGGCGTTGCTCCTTTTAAGTAAGGGCCTTCGAACCCAATATAGATTGGGGGGATACCGGCTCGGCACACGCTTGGTACGCGAATAGGTACTCATTTAGAAGCGTAATTACAGATAAGTGGGAAACTTGAGCTAAGAGGTAAATTTGCTACGTGGCGGAATTTTTACTTCAATCAATTTAATCTTTTTTTTTCGTGCGTTGGTGGCTCGTTGGTGTGGACTGTTGCCTTCCGATCTGGAGGGTAAAGATTCAAATCTAGTCACGTACCAATGTGTTTTCGAATTTTCGAAATTATATGTACGTTTATCCTACGCTCTTACCGCGAAGAAAAACATCGTGGGATATCCTGCGCACGCGTGCGAAAAATTCAAAGGCTAAGCGTGAAGTTGGCAAATATGCACAGGGCCCGCGTGGATGACTAAGGCCTATACACCCTTTACGGGTAGGCACGTGACCCTAGGTGGGGACGTTTAAAAGCTGATGATGTTTTTAAAAGATATCGAGGTCACAAACTTTGCAGAGCTTGCGTAATACGTAGTGCTATACTATAAAAATATACTCTCAAAGATAAAATTCGTAAAGACATTGGTTACCTAGCGAGATTTGAAACTGCACTTCAGATCAAAGTCAACAGTCCACACCAATGACCTAAATACGCCTCAAAAATTCAGGCGCCAAGTATACAGTCCTTCGATTGCAGTGCTTGACGCCTGAATCAACAACTTGTTACTGAATTTGTAACGCTTATTCAGTACTTGGGTATTTCAATTCTTTGTTTCCCATTATTATATATACTTGTATTTAAAATTATTTATTTTTCGCACGTTAGTCCACTTTGAATTCAAATATAAAAAAAATCAAATATACAAAATTTATTTATTGCTTTCTCAAAGGTAAAATGATACATATCAGTTGTGGAAGTCTCCTTTTAAGCATAGCAATGCCTGTCCCAGGAGACTCCGCTTCTTCGTACATTTACTTTTTACTAAGTGCCTTCTTGATTTGCGATATTATTAACAACCTATGAAAAAGAAAAACAAAAAGTTTACAATTTCCAAATATTACACAGTTCCAAGTATTTATTACAATGAAGGATATAACATGACGATCTTTCGATCTTTAAGTACGGTAATACTTAGCTTTAAGTATGTTTGTCTCTGATTCCTTATTGTTTGTACCCGTATCTTGTTAGTTGTCCTATTCAGTGAATAAAATAATGTTATTATGATATATGTGTGTGTATCAGGCAAGCCGGCGATCGCTCACCGCGACCTCAAGTCCAAGAACATCCTGGTGAAGAGCAACCTGACGTGCGTGATCGGCGACCTGGGGCTGGCGGTGCGCCACAACGTCGCCAGCGATTCCGTCGACGTGCCGTCCACCAACCGAGTTGGTACTAAACGATATATGGCGCCAGAGGTGTGTGCTAGACTTGGTTGGAAAAAAACGTTTTTAAAAGCATAATTATCCTTCAATATGCTATGCATTTAAAAAAGTTTTGCTATAATATGCTATGCGTTTAATGAAGTTTTATAACCGTTTCACATTCGGCGACGATATGACCGTTTTGAGAGACTTTTCAAAATAGTTTTAGCCGCAAACTATATTTACGTCCGCGAACTATATTCACGTACGCGAACTATATTCACGTACGCGATCTATATTTGCGTCGCAAACAGTTGCACAACTATCTAGTCCTTCCTTAAAAGAGATTGACCATAGCTCGCTCCATTGACCAATTTAAAATTGATGTAGGGTAGTACAGGTGAGAAAATAACCGAAAACATTAAAGTTATCTGCCTCGTTGCCAACGTAGAGGGTAAAAAACAACAGTACTATACAAATGTTTACAAAATAAAAGGGTTTGTTTATTTGTTGTTTGTTTACCTAAATAACCTTTAAAGCAGATTTATTTCAGAAGTCTTTAATTACAAAGAGTAAACACCTTTGAAATTCAAAGGCTTAAAAAACAAAGCCGCGTTTAACTTATAATTTGTTATATGAAATATAATGAGGAAGCTTTAATTACTGCTAACCTTTCCCGAGGTGGTCCAATGTTTGTTGGGAACATTTTACTTTGTGTTAATAATGAAAATAATGGCTTTATATTTTTTATTTCTTTATTTAATAATTCATAAACATGGGTAATACAGGGTTGGTAAAATAACAATAAAAGAGCGTCGGTGGCTCAGTGGTGTGGACTGTCGCCTTCCTACCGGGAGGGCTGAAGTTCAAATCTCGACACGTACCAATGTGTTTTCGAATTTTCGAAATTATATGACGTTATCCGACGCTCTTACGGTGAAGGAAAACATCGTGAGGAAACCTTCATGCACGCCTGCGAAGAGATTCAAAGGTTGTGTGTGAAGTCGTCCAATCCGCACTGGCCGCGTGGACGATTAGGCCTAACGGTAGGCTCGTGCCCTCGTGGCATTTAATGAGCTGATGATGAAAATAACAATAGGAACCTCCATGGTACGCCATAGGCATCTGAAATAATATGAATATAAAACTAAATAAAATTATTTGATGACATTTTTAAGGTAATTTATTGATCGATTAATATAGGATGACTTACATTTTAATCATATGAAATTATAAAATTAGAGGCATATAGTATTACTATTTTGGTTCCAAATTATAATAAATAAACATCCACACAGTGCCATTTAGCCTCAAGTTAAGCGTGAAGCATGTATTATGGGTACTAAACAACGGATACTACTTATATACATTTTTTTGTAAATACATACATTAATACATAGAAAACACCGAGACCATTACAAACAGACATGTTCACGACAAATGTTTGTACTGCCCGGGATCGAACCGGGTACCCTTGGTGTTACAGCCGACGTCTCAACCGCTACACCAAACGGGTCGTCAAAATAATATATTAGAAGTTTGATATTTAAATGCTTACTACAAATGTAGATGCTAAAAAATAACCACCATTTTATAGAATACAATTAGCGGCCGAGATACTATTATTAAGTCGCGCGTTGATCGTGGCCGACTTAGTAATTTAAAAGGTAACTTATAATTAATTAAAATATAAAAGAAGCTTGTTTAATTAGTACCCTTTTGTTTTCTATACTTTTGAAAATACTGTTACGAATTGACGTAATTAAAATGGAATTAAATATGGCGGCTAATATGTGACGTTAGTTCACCATAGAGTATGACATGCGAATTGTCAAATAGCAAAGAGTCTAGCATGTTCTAGATATTTCGCGAACTATGTAGAATGACGTCGACGCTTCGAGCTTAGCGGCCGGACAGGTATATAAGGCGGACCGACGGGTGCGCCGGGAGTCTTGTGTTCTACTCAAGAGCGAACGAAGAGCGAAGTACCTGCGACTACAAGGAAGAAGCGAGTGATAAAGCGATATAGAAGGGATCGTCGAGTGAGAAGAGTTAACGAGTGATTATAACGTGTGTGTGCGGACATTATACGGACTCATTAAGGTTTGCTTTATAGTATGCAGTGTTAATTATGGATTATAGTGCGTGCGTTAATACACTAATTAGTGAGAGTGTAAGTGTAATTAGTGTTGTGTGTAATTTATAGTGTTTAATTAATAAAGTGTGTTACCGTGTTGTTCTTCGTGTTTGGCAATAATTTATCCTGAACCCCCAGCTCGTAACAATACAATATTTTGATAGTTTACATAAAATTGACACAATATATCCAGTATTTCTATGAAGAAACTTACGTATTTTTTAAAGAATGAATTAAATTAAAGTATAGGTAGGTGATAATCTACTTTTACGAGTATTTTCATGTCAAAATATGAAATTGTTTTGGTACCGTACACGTTATTAAGAAAATCTTACGTTCGTGCAATCCGGTGCATGCACCTTGGGCGGTTGCGAAAAGTGAAAACGATTTGTTATTGAAAAACGGTGTTTAAATTTCAAATGTCGCCCATTGACATTCGCCCTGTAAATCGTACTGTATAATGTCTCGTATCTAAATGGGGGCAAGGACGCGAGACGGCTGACTTTAGTGCCGTGTTGTGAACTTTTACTGGATTAATATAGCTAAAAATGTTAGCAATGATGGTTGAAAAGTTGGCTATTATACCAAGGGCTCCGGGTACTACCCCGGGATCAAACATTTGTGTGCATAGACTGTTTGATTTGGTCAGGGTGTTTCCATGTATAGGGTACTATATTTACATAAATAATATGTAAGTATGTTGATCGGTTGCTTAGTACCCATATTAAAGGCTGGATGCTTAGTTTGGGGCTAAATGGGTGTTATGTTACGAAGTGAACAGGACGGTCGGGACGCTCACCTGATGGTAAGTGATATGCCTGACCATGACTGACCGGCAGTGATGGAGGCCAACAACTGACAGTTATTATTCTCCATCAACGCCGCACTGCGCCCGAGACCCGAGACAACAGATGTTAAGTCTCCTACACCCGGTAATTTCACTAGCTACAGTGCCCTCATCCCGAAACACAGTGTAAATCACTTTTATTTCACGGGACGATATCTGGTATTACGGTGGTACCTAGAAGTTATAACAAAGCCTATAGGCTGAAGATTCAAACTGTTCATAAGCAATAATAATAATAAGGCCTTTGTGCTGTTGGCTTTGGCCCCACACATGCCTTCCAAAGTACCGGGCCACTATTTGGCCCGTGAATCTTATGGATTTCGAAAACATAATAATTATGTCATAATAATAAATATCGTTTCTCTCTCTCTCATCAACCTATCGCTGTCCACAGCTGGACATAGGTCTCCCCCATTTCCGCTTATCTCATCCAGCCTCCACCAGCGATCTTTCTCAATACGTCGGTAACTCAATAATATGTAACAAGCGGTGTGTGTGGCAGGTGTTGGACGAGACGATGGACACGCGCCAGTTCGATCCGTACAAGCGTTCGGACGTGTACTCGCTGGGGCTGGTGTTTTGGGAGATGGGTCGGCGGTGCGGCGGCATGCCTGATGACTACCAGCCGCCGTACTACGAGTGCGTACCGCCGGACCCGGCGTTGGACGACATGCGCAGGGTTGTGTGCGTTGAACGCCGCCGGCCGGGTGTGCCCAACCGGTGGCATGCTGACCAGGTAACGGATTGTATGAGAATGAATAGTGTTTGTTCAGTTTAGGTTACAGAACACATGAATGTCAAATGAAGCTACCACTGGTTCGGACGGCAGTTTCCCACTGAGAAGAATCCAGCAAGAAACGTAGTTACTCTTTTGAAAAAATGTGTGTTTTGTACAGATATATACTATAAGCCTCCAGCGTAAGAGCGTCGGATAAACATTGATTCATCAGATTTTAAACGTCCCCACCGAGGGGCACGAGCCTACCCGTAATGGGCGATTAGGCTTGCCCGTCCATAATTACGCCAGTTTACAATTTAACTGAAAATTTTGTATTACGGTACTAATACAATATTAATGGTTTAAAATGGTAAGTATAAGGAATGATGGTATTACCGATTAAAAATCTCCTAGAAAAAACAAAGAATGAGTGCTAAATTGTACCATTAATTACAGTAACGATCGTATAAACGCATTTTAAAATACTTTTATTTTAAAATACTAGGTGGTAGACTCGGTACTGAGTCGTCTGGGTAGATATTACCGCAGTGCCAGATATCGTTCCGTTGTAGCTAGTACAATTACCGGATATAAGAGACCTAAGTGCATCGGTCATGGTCAGGTATATCACTTACCACCAGGTGTGCGATCTGACCGTCCCGTTCGTCAATGACCAAAAAACTATTTATTTTGGGAACATGTACAGTTTCAAAAGACACTATATTAAAGTATAACTATATGATAAGAGTACAATACTAATTACAAATCTACACATATGAGTAAACAGATCACAAAAGTTATTGAGGTAACCACAACTCTACATTAAATGTGTATTTAACCAAGATTTATTTATCGAAGAATTGCTAGGGACGCGTCTTGACAAGCGTAGGACCGACGATTTGCGAAAGGTCGCTGGCGGAGGCTGGATGGAAAAGCGAGATATCTGGCGCAAATGGGGGAACCTATGTCCAGCAGGACTGCGATAGGTTGAAGAGAGAGCTGAATGCTTGTGAAAAACAGAACGTAACAAATGTAACCCAGGGATTGTCAACCCAAATGTGTGACTCATTTACACCGATTTTTTTTTCCAGGTGCTATCAGCGATGTCGAAGGTGATGAAGGAGTGCTGGTACCAGAACCCGGCGGCGAGACTTACCGCGTTGCGCATCAAGAAGACGTTGGCCAACATCGGCACGGCGGATTATATCAAACTGTAAGCGGCTTAGCGATGTGCCCGGTGACGGTATCGAATAATCGAAGTTAGGTTGCTGAGGCGAGTGATCGAATCGAATCGAGTATCGATAGCTATCAGTGTTACCGTTTGATGCTCGACTATCGATAGTCTATCGATACTATCGATAGTTGGGCTCATTTACAAAGCCGATACCATCGATATTCATGTCGATATTGAGCTATGATACCATCGATAGTTTTGCAGTGTATCAATACGGATGCGCCAAACTAAGCTTTCGATATAATCTATACTAGATGATTTTCGAGGTCAACCATCAATAGTCCAACTATCGATAGTCCAACTATCGATAGTCCAACACTGATAAACTGAGACTAAGTGATGAGATAACGTCGCTTTTACAAGTCGAAAAATCTTTATTAGTAAAATATTTTATTCGTATTCGATTATTTTTATTTATAATTCGTGTTCAGCGGCGGAATCGACTGTGACAGAGGTCAGTGCACAGACATGTGATCGTATCGAATCGAATCGAGTGTCGATAATACTGTGGGGATAATGTCGCTTATACAATAATTCCGATGTCGAAAATGTCCGTATGTTTGGTTTCTAATTCGTGCGAAGTGACGGACTGTGACAAAGGTCAGGGTGCTGAGACGATAGTGATCGAATCGAATCGAGAATCGATAACTATGTGACTGAATAACGCTTATATTGTCCAAAATTGCCCATATGATTATCGTAATTGGATATTTATACTATATTTCGGCGTGGGTGGCTCAATGGTGTGGACTGTCGGCTTCCGATTGGAAGGGCGCAGGTTCAAATCCCATCACGTACCAATGTATTTTCGAAAATTATATGTATGTTATCCGACGTTCTTACGATGAAGGAATATCCGTGAGGTAATTTACGAACGTCTGAGAAGAGATTCAAAGGTTGTGAGTGAAGTCTTCCAATCGTGGACAATTAAGGCCTATACACCCGTGTACGCGTAGGCTCGTACCCTTGGTGGGACTAATGAGTTGGTTATGATCAATCATGTAAAAAGTATAGATTTTTTATGTTCACAAAACAACTGAAAAAAGTGTTCCAAATGCAGCGACAGCACACATGCGCATATTTCTAATAAGCGTACATTTACTTAAACAATGAGCTTACAACTGTATTTTCTTTGCGGTTCGTTTTTGTGGATGGTGTATTACCTTTTTGTATACGTGATGACTATACTATATTTGGTGACTTCAATAAAGAGGTTACTTGTGCTGACTTGAATATAACTTTTCTGTTGGCCCCGGCGTCACTTAATATACGAACAGTAAATTATTGTTGTATCGATTAGTGCCACTCATTTTGCATACTGTTCATAATCTCTGAACGATTTTCATTTAATTCCTTCCGTTGTCCCCGTCGTGAGTGTGAAAGCTGAGTGCTATGGTGGTCTCAGAGCCTCCAGCCCTTACGGTTGCCCCGGAATCCACCGCCGCCGCGAATCCCCTCGCCCTCGAGGCCCAATTCCCACCATTGGCACCGGCCTCAGTGTCAAAGCTGATGCCATCGTGGTCCCAAATTGTAGAACCCCAGCTCCGATGTTAGCCCCCGCACCCACTCCCACAACCACGCCACCACCAGAGTATGTATCCTCCGCCCCTCGCTCGGCCGACTTGAACATGCTCCAAGGACGAGGACAAACGGATGTTTGCCTCGTGCCTTGACGAGACGTATGCACTCGCATACGTCTACGAGCCCGCGTTCCTCTCCCCGTTCCTCGCTCTGCCGACTTGGGCATGGTCCTGGGCTTCGCGACCCTCGTCAACTCTGACGAGATCAAGGAAGCTAGGTGCTATGATTGAAGCCGGCAGAACGAACACAACGTGGCCCTTGAACCGGTATTCGCCTCTCAAGAGCTCTTCGCGCCTTAGGATTTTTTACGCACAAAACCCCTAAATAGCTGTACACCCAACACGAGTAGAGTCCGTCGCGATCCGTTAGAATAGTTATTTAAACGCAACGGTTTAACATCTCAGCTGACAGAGGTTCCCACTTTTCTGCGTGACCATCGGCTAGACGTTTCCTTATCCAGTAGTCATTTTTGAAGCCACGACACCCTAAAGTCGCCAACTTATATGACATTACAGGCTCATTCTCTTTCTATTACAAAAGGTCACTCCACTGTGTACCTATGGATCTCCCTGTATTTACCCATTTTGAAGCGTCAGTATGCAGACTCGCGATGACCGGTCATCAATTTATCACACTAGTATCAGCGTATCTATCTCCGACTAAGACCTCAAACGCTCATCGGTGGCGATTTAGAGGCACTTCATCATCATCAGCTCAATGAACGTCCCCACCGAGGGGCACGAGCCTACCCGTATAGGGTGATTAGGCCTTAGTCGTCCACGCGGGCCCAGTGCGGATTGGACGACTTCACACACAACCTTTAAATCTCATCGCAAGCGTGCGCAGGTTTCCTCACGATGTTTTCCTTCACCGTAAGAGCGTCAGATGACGTACATATATTTTTCGAAAACACTGGTACGTGGCGGGTTTTGAACCTAAGCCCTCCCGGTAGGAGGGCGACAGTCCACACCATTGAGCCACCGACGCTCGTTAGAGGCTCTTATATCCCTAGGAAGCTCCGCCATCGTGGTGGGCGATCTCAACGCCAAAAACGTCACGTGGAACAACATCACAACTCCGCACTGGAGTCCTTATCAACTCGGCGCAATTACGACGTGATCGCCCCCATAAGTCCAACTCACTTCCCATTCAACGTATGCCGACATCTTAGACGTTACGTATAAACTCGATATCAAATTAACTAATTGAATGCTTGGGTTCCAGACACAATAGTCTAATATTTATTTCAGGCACCTTAAGACGGCTATTTATGAATTTACTTAAAATTATCATTGCATAGAATAGATTTACAGAAAACAAAATTGCAGATATGTCTCTCCTGAAAACTAGTCAAAACGTACTTGGGCGGTTTTGTTGTATAAGCGATAAGTCAACCAAATGTACAATTTATAAGGCTAGTCATGAATCTTGAAGATTCTATAGCGAAAGCGGACATATGTTGCATATTATAATGGCCAGTCTTATGCACCAGTAATGTCTTACTTGCTACCGACTGACCAATACCAGCACAGCAAGAAGACGCGTCGTGCGTAGAGTATGCCGATTGGTCAATATAATATCCTTCGGCACTATGAATAGTATGAAGGCACATCGGTGAGCCTTATTTATTGTATACTCAGCAACTTATGCCCATATGTATCATAACGACATGAAAGAAAATCGATATCGAATCGCTTCGACGATTGCTAATTTTCTAAGTGTTAGGGAATCGGTTTTTATGAAGCGTAAGCTATATCAGAAAAAATACGGTTTGAGAGCGTGGTATATCAGAATTTTGTTAAGTGAGATTTGTGCCTACAAGAACTAGCATTGTAAATGCTCCATATAGGTTAGAAGCATATGAAAATGAATTGAAGTGATATTGAATTGCATTGGCGATATTTAAAAGGGTTTGCAAATATCGGATAGTTTAAATACAAGCGGTGCCATAGATAAATAGAATTATCGAATGAAGGTTGCGAATATCGATTATCGTACGCTGCGGCACATCACTAGGCGTGCTAACTTGAGTCGTCATATTTTCAAATTGCTTTACATATTTATAATGAAGTCAAAATATCGTAACTAAAAGTGATAATTAAAGATCATGGACGTATAAAAAAGAATACATACCTCGAGACTCGTCTCGCTAACACCAATATTCGCTAACACCAAATTGTATGGCAAGCAACAAATACTAAGACTTTAGCCTCACATCTATCAACAGAGCCAAAAAAAAACCGAAAAGAACATGGCTTGCGTTGTAAAATGGTGTGAAAACAGAAGTGATCATAACAAAATAAGGAATTACTTTGCGTAGGTATATGTTCAGTTCCATTACATATTTCTAGTTTAAAAACATTATAATTTTTAATTAAAAGATTGCAAAATGACATAGACAGCAGATGTTTAATGTCAAGACAGATTGACATTAAACATCTGCATTAATTTTTTATATTTTATTTTAAAAGTAACATGTACTTTGTCCCAAATAAATATTTTTATACGTCCATGTTGAGTATATTACAAATTATCAACCGTTCAATTGAATCTATGACGTCACTTTACTTTAAGCGTTCCAATTTTTGTTTTAAACGTGTTTGTTTTGTGTTTGTGTAACGATGTTGTATGCATTGTGCGTGATTAGAGATTGCGTAGTCACGCGGCCCGTGGGTTCTTTCCCAACAGGGGTGGTATAGGTCCATAAGTCCAAGGCCCAAGTTGGGCATTCGTCCAGATGGCAAAATGAGGGGCTGCAATTGGCTTGTAAAAATGAAATTTATTTCCAATTTAACCAACAAGCTTGTACTATGTGTACTAAATAACATACTTGAATATTTTTGATATATTGATGTTTGAGATGTCGGCTTGGATAAACAATGAACTAACTAGATGCCGAATCTCACTCAAACAATGGCCGCGGCAGAATTAATGAATTTTCATTCATAATCACGTCGCTATAACACGTAGTGTCAAAGTGAAATTGTAGTATGCTCGTGCTTTTGATTTTGTACCCTTTTTATTACGCCTTAAGGTCGAAATTTTAATGAATAATTTTATGTCATAAATGGAACATGTGACATGCAGCTTGGACATTGATATTTCTTCGTGATTGTGCATCTTGTTCGTTAATTGTTCATCTAAGGATGTCGGCTATAAAACTAAGTGTTCCGGGTTCGATGTCGGGCAGTACAAACTCGTTGCTTGAATTGGGGCTAGATTTCATTTCGTTGTTTCATCAAGTTCAACCGTTGAGGTGTGTAACACACATTTCGCCTTTATATTATAAGTGATGCACTTGTGAATTCACGATCCGCCCCTGTCTAGGTTGGTTAGCTGTAGGGGGCACCCACCGGCCGCTCGTACTTTCCCATCCCTACCTCTTAGCTATACGGTTACATTTATCATACGGCATTTATAGCACTGCACTGAACAAGTGATATTTTACGTTACCAATCACTTAGATTTAACATTGTTAGGGCGTGCATTTTCACAGCGCGTATTACATTATGAACGCAGTGAAAGCGATTTTTATTTTTGTGAAACTATAATTTTTTCTTTTTTTGTTTCTGTGATATATGAATTCGCAGTGTTTATAGGTTTGTTTTGTGTATTTGAAATGTGGAATGTGTTGAGACGAATAATAAGAACTTATTCGTGGATTACGCATTAGCGTAGGTATTTTGTTATCACATTTATTATTTTAATGCCCCTTCCTCCCCACTCCTTGTCCATACGATGTTATACCAAATCTATTAATGTGTTATAGTACTCGTTTCATGAATGTGCTGCATTGAAACGAAAAAAAGAAAATGATATACAGTAATGAGAGAGTTATTGAGAAATATAAAAAATTTTAAGGCTGTTTAAATAAAATTCAAAATTGATTAATATTCCGATGAGCACGTTCGTGAAACGAGGTTTCCTGTACCTTTGAATTTTATTGTTAATTAATGATAAATTGTCTAAGTAAGATGCCTCGGTAAGTTTAATTTGTAAGATGCTTCCATATAGACGCGTCGATCTTTAGCGCTGACTGAAGGTTGACTGATTTATCGCCTCTTCACTTACCATTCCCGCGTGCATACCCTGTGTTCGTTCACTTTGACGTTTTCATTGTCATTTTGACGTTGTCCGTGTCATTTTGATGTTATTCTTGTCATTTTGACGTTTTGCGTTGTCATCTTGACGGATACACAGGTGAGACTGCTCACGAATAATGGTAGAAAATCGTAGCAATACAACAAGGCACTACTTTTTTATACTTAAGACTGTATTCATTATATCTTTTGGATTCTTGTAAGCTTTGCTAATTTGATACCGCTCGTGAGGTGACATTCAAAGTGACAACGTAAAAGTCAATAGTGTAGGCTTAGTAGTCAAACAAATATTGTATGTAGTGAACAGCGCACCTATTTTTTTACTAGGCCCATTATTGGAACTATTATTAGAGTTTTTTAAATTTGTACATATATTCTATAGAGGGGTTGCCACCCTCTTTAATGACTTAAGTAACCGCATAAGTCCTTGGTAAGTGTTTATTTATTTTATAGTACTATCGTTTTTCTATTTATTATCGTAAATATGTCGTTTGTATTATAAGGCGCGGGCGGCGGTATTGAACCCTGGTTTGTTTTAAATATACACAATTTTAATTGTAACATTCAATATTCTTTTTAAATCATGGACGTATATAAAAATACGGACAGTCTCGCTGATAACAAAAGTGTGTCAAAATTCGGCCAGTTTTTGTATATATTGCAAGCAACAAATATTATGACAGGCTCGCATCTATCAACAGAACCGAGAAAATATACTGGTAAAAAAAATGGCTCGCGTAGTAAAATGGTGCAAAAACTGAAGTGATCATAGAGACAAAAACAGGCATTACTTTGCGTACGTAAATAAACAAACCGATTACATATATCTTGTGAAAAACATTAAATTTAAATAACCATAAATATCAGATAATTATTTGTCAAAATGATATAGACTCCAGCTCTTATTTCAGGCATTTTATGTTTTATGTATTATTGACATACTTTCCGTATTTTTGTACGTCCAGTGCTTTCGCATTATATTTCGAAATGTGAATTATTAATGTTATATATATCACGGTTCAATATCGTCTGGTGTACAATTAGCGTAGTGTAAGCGTGTGTGTGTGTGTGCGTGCTTGCTTGTGTGCGTGCAAGCGGCCGGGGCCCGTATATCGGTTATTTTACAAATGGGAAACAAAATTACGTAATGCTACAAAATATATGTCAATTGTGACTTTGATTTTACCACTCAATATAAATATATTATATATACAATATATTTATATATTAATATATACAATATATTTATATAAATATATTGTACAATATGACTGATGTCTGTAATGTGAGCGTTGCTATCCGAACCGCCCCGGCTAGCTGAAAAATGATGGACAGACGCCAAAAATTCAGAAAGTATTAAGTCGAATTAAGTATTAACTACATCTATGCGGACATGTTAAACATATATGTGTTCCGACAATTGCACTCCATAATAGAATGTAGTGACGGCATTGCGATATGGCGTCGAGTATCCAGCCAAAACATCTTTGGGTGTGTTCTTAGATGAACAAAAACCAACTATGCACAATCTCACTAAAAGTGTCCGCGGCAAAATTCAGTCCATCGCGTCAGTTGGGCGGAATTTTCATTCATAATCACGTCGCCCGCTACATGTCACAGTGACATAGAAGCATGCTCGTGCTTTTGATTTTGACTCTTTTTATAACTCGTTAACTCCGAAAAGCTAGGCAGTACTTCCCGACCCACCAGCGCCTTCAGCTTTATAAGGCACAGGTGTACCCTCATATGGAGTATTGTTCGCATCTTTGGGCCGGAGCGCCGAAATGCCTTTTTCTTCCCCTTGACCGCGTACAACGAAGAGCCACGCGGATGGTCAACGATCCGTCGATCACCAATGGTCTAGATTCCTTAGCCTTGCGCAGAGATGTTGCGAGTCTCTGTGTCTTTTATCGCATATACAATGGGGAGTGTTCCAAAGATCTGTTCGATCAGATACCTGCTGCTGAGTTTCATCATCGGACTACCCGCCATAAGTTGAAATTCCATCCTCATCATCTTGATGGTTGGCGTTCGACTACAGTTCGATTTATGCGCAATTTTATTCCACGTACTTCGCTAATATGGAATGACCTACCAGCAGCGATATTTCCTGACAAATATGACATAGGATCCTTTAAGAAAAGAGCGTATAAGGAATACGCTGGCCCTTAAAGGTAAGCAACGCACCGGTGGCGCTTCTGGTGCCACCGTTGTTAATGGGCGGAGGTGAACACTTTCCATCAGGTCTCCCTTGCTCGTTTGCTCTCTATAACAAAAAAAAAGGTAAAAATTTTAATGAGTACTTTTATGTCATAAATATAAGTCTACTTATGTGTCTAGCTCGGAAATTTTTTGGTAAATATTTCTTAGTGCTCGTGCATCTAGTCAGAGCAGTGCAGAGCGTCAGTGGCTCAATGGTGTGGACTGTCGCCTTCCTACCGGGAGGGCTGAGGCTCAAATCCCGACACGTACCAATGTGTTTTCGAAATTTCGAAAATATATGTACGTTATCCGACGCTCTTACGGTGAAGGAAAACATCGTGAGGAAACCTTCATGCACGCCTGCGAAGAGATTCGAAGATTGTGCGTGAAGTCGTCCAACCCGCATCGGGCCCGCGTGGACGACTAAGGCCTAATCACCCTATACGGGTAGGCTCGTGCCCCTCGGTGGGGACGTTTAATGAGCTGATGATGTGCATCTAGTTATAATTGTTTATCTAAGGGTGTGTTATATGAATATCAATAAAAATAGTCTAGAAATATCGATTTACACTGTCAGATCAATTTTCTAATGTTACAAATGTTTAACAATTTTTTAAATCTGCTCAAATTCTATGGGAATGAGGTGTTTACACATTTTGAAATTTTAATAACATTGTGACATTTCATTGTTGTGAGTTTTAATGATGTATGAATATTAATTAGGTGACTGAATAAATATTATAATTCAAAAGTTTAATATGGATATTACTGTCGAATATAACATACGTTTCAAGTGAGAAGTACGCTGTTATGGAATATATATAGATTTCTATAGTTCTGTACCCAGAGATGTTTTGACTCGAGTGAAGGTCTGTCCATCGTAGGGATAGTATAAGGTAACTAGTTTATAAGTGTAGTGTATTCACTGGCAGTCGAACTTCATAGACTGATTGTGTCTACCGTAAACAACTAAGCCTTCGATGAAACTCAATTGTGAGTCGATGAAGCGCTCGCGGATATATATCACAGATTTTTATCTATTACATAGAAATAAATGGGAGTGTCTTTTTTGGTATATCCAATATAATAATTTTTAATTCTGTTTCGGATCATCTCTGTAATGGCAATGCCGATTTGGTCAGGACTTTTTTGGCAGAAAGCTCATGTTATAAGGATAAACTTAGGCTCCATTTTAATTTTTAAAAAAGCTTTTTATTTTGGATATATAAAGGAATGATTACCGCACGGTGCGTATCTCATGTTGCGCGAGAACATTAGGCTGGAATGATAAAACGATTGTAAGAATAACCGTTGACGGTAAAAGTAAAATAAGATTTGTCCCATGTAATATTCACTTAGCAATCTAAACTTGAACTATCGTTTTAGTGAAAGAAAGAAAAGCGTTTACTGAAAAATACAACACAAAACAACAGGAAAATATTACAACCACAATGTTATTTCATATATGTATAGCGAGTCTTAACATAATAAATAAGTGAATAATAACAGTGATATATGTCTGCGAGTGACGTAACGCCATATAGCCAGTGTTTGCCTTGCGGCCGCACGGTCGTCTAACTTATCTTCCAGATAGCAATTTAGCAATCAAATACCTCATTAGGCGCTTAACGTATATATAAAAATGACATTTTTAAATTTGACGTTGTCCCTTTTTGGTGTTCGAACTCGAGGTAAATATAAAAAAAATATTATTATTCATTAGAAATTTATCATTACGACATAATTGTAAGCTGTTTTTTACGAACGCTGTACTGTAATATCGGCGCTTTGGCAAGGCGAGATCGGTGGTGTTGATGTTTTGAATTGTTCTGTGTGTTGTACACGAGATGGCGCTGTTTGCGAGTCGTTTGTGACGTCAGATAGCGCCACTGGTCGTGTAATTGTAAACCGGCGCGCCCCGCCCACTTCCAGTTTTGTCTGACATAACGAAACGTCCATAAGGAGTGAAGCATTATATTTTTTTATATATTCTATAGTGCTTTTTAAAAAGTGTTCACTATCAAATTCTAGGATAGTGTGGGTCGCGCTGGCGTCTTGTCGTAGCGTCTTGGCGTGTAACAGAGCAATAGGATTGTACCTTTTAGTTCACGAATTATGTATAGTTATATTGTGGTTAACGTAGACTAGTTGCGACGCGACGCACTGCGGGGTCCTCGAATTAACAACGTTTTCGAAAGAAGTTTCCATAAACATTAAAACTTAAATCTAAAGATACAGAAAATATATAAGTACCAATCAGCACGAGCCATATTATTCAGAGCTATTATCGTAGTAATGTTGTTTTCTATGACACATTCATTATATGCTTGATCCGGTCATCGCTCTGAAATTTAAGGGGTTTGTGTTAAAAATTCAGAATCTGATGTTAGATGACTGTTTCTGAGAAAAAAAAGCTGTTTGTAAATCTGCTCGAAATAGTATTGTTGACCTAGCCACATATCGAGCGTTCAATGTCAGTTATACATGTGTCCAATAAATTAATATCGACTGATTCATATTCATTCGTAAAGTGAATATATTTTTTTATTCAGTTGTTTTTTGAACCCCTATACTATTTAATAATCTAATCTAAAACAATAATATACATTAGTTTTGTATAACATTGGGCATTCGATATGATTAAAAATACCTTTGTATGAAGTTATTCATTTATAACCTACGACAGGAAAAAGTGTTTTGGCGGATTCTCAATAACTATGACAAAATAAATTTGCAACGATCTTAATAGAGATTTTATTAACTGATCAAATTAAAGGATTTTTTTACTCAAGAACATTTAGACTGTTTCTTGTTAGAGATGAAATGAACCAAATATATTGCTGCTATTCATCGTTCTCACACTAACAGTAATCTAAAATTTGAAGGTTGAAAAAAAATTTGAAGGTTGGTCAAAACAATGTATATAAAACAGAATGAAGTCATTACAGTCAGTATTTATGTTGCACGTTCATTATAGCTATAAAGGATTTTAGATAAGTAGATACAGTTATCAGGCTAATGTGTTCAAGGCAGAGCGTACTAATGGCCTTAGTTGAGTTTGATGCAGATAATATAAAATTTCGAAGCACTGTCTATTATATACTGTATACTATATTTACAAGATCACGATATTAGTAGACGGAATGGAAGTGCCCAATGTATCCGTTGGAAATTCGATTGAAACGTACGCCATTTTGGAATTGTATCATCAAAATCGAATGACAAATAACTCGCGGTAAAAAGACAACTGAAAACTTTACCTAATGTTCACATAAAATGAAAAAATGATGATTAAAAAATTAACAATCAAGATTTCTATCGAGCTAAATGCACAATTCCTGCGGGTACATTGAAAGGATTTCGGTAATTTATATATGTATTAAAAAGTAATTAAAGCAATAACGTTTGTTTGAAACTAGATAATTGGATATAAATATTTACCTCTTCACGGTTAGCCAATAGATATTAAATAAGACAGTGCTATAAAGAGCATTTGTTGGTGGGGCGGTGCTTGGCGAATTTCAGCCAAAATATGCAGTGTTGCCATAACATGTCATGGTGCATGCTATGACTAATTCGAAAGTAGAATTTTCTATTGCCTAATTTGTAACACAGTTGTGTTCTATTGTGTGACAAATATAGACATCTGCGGCCCTCCAACAAGTGCGTTTTACCAATAGTTTAAAAGTATATAGACTGGGTGGACTTACACAATACAATATAATAATACTTTTGCAGCTGTCAATTCTATGCAACACTTGTAAGCAGAACCTCATTTGCACTTAGTATCAGTTAAATACCAGATTCAGTTACAAAAAGACATTATATTTTTACATTTTTTTTATTATGAAAAAATATTTTTCATCTCGCCAGGAGCTCAAAAGAAACGTGAAAGTAGAAAAATGATCAAATAATATTACCTATCCTCTTTAATACAATATGAAATGCAGAAAAAGTTTTCAGAGATAGTAAATCTATTTTTTGTTCAATCTAAGACGCTTAAACTGGTTAACGCAATATATAATCCGAAGTAGCTGGTAAAGACAAATTCATCGACATATCGAGGCGGCGGGTCTACTGTACTGACATTGTAACTGTAGACTTAAAATACACCAAGAATATTTTTCTACTTTGTAATTATAACTAGTTTATTAGAATAGTAGAAACATAGCGGAGGATAGGATATTTATGCTTCAAGCCCTGAGCAAGTCGTTATGTGTGCCTTGTTGAATAATTTGCCTTAGTTATTTTAATGTAGACTCCACGCGAACGTTAAATGCCGCCAGTGGTTTCAAATGGCCACTGTAAACTATCGCGGCAGCCCATGCGACGGATCGAGAACATTCAAAAAGAACTAGATTTTAAGCACCTTTTTGAATATTATGTATTTTTATTATATGAGATTAACTATAGGTTTAGGCCATCATTTGATGTCGTTACAAATCTAATGTACAATTGTCAAATCGTGTTGGTTTGATTTAAGTAATGAGCAATACCACGAGAGTACAAGTTATACTTTTAGAGCCGAACCAGGAACGAGCGAAGTCGCGGGCCGTGGGTTAGCGTTAGTGGCGTATCGCAAGCTAATTGTACTAATTTGGTGATTTTTAAGTGAAATATAATTTAATGTAATATATATTTTTATCATTATACACTATTATTTAACTATCCCATTGCGTAAGTTTTATTATTGTTTGTGGAATGGACTCATAATATAATAAATGGTTATGGAGTGGACTCATAATTTAATATAATAAACATGTGTTTTATATGCTTGCGTTTTATTTACCATTATTATCTTTAAACATTTATGGTGTGTCATGCTCTATAGATACTATCATAAATATCTTTTATTTTCTTAAAACAAGAAGTATATGTAGGAACAGACATTGTATGGTGTCCTGAAAATTAATAGTAATATTGTTTTTCACTTCGCTAAAATTTTCGTATAAAACATCTGATTACGATCAATAAAATTTATTTGATTAGGTAAAGGTTAGGAAATAAAAGATTATATTTATTTATTTATTTATTTTTCATCTAATAACATTTTATAACCTCCACCCAAGAAGCCTACCGCATTTCAAAAATGGTACGCAAATAGGTGACCCTACTCTGCAGCGGAGTCATCATTATAGATAGCATATATTTATTATTAAAATGAGTAGTTTACCGTACAAAGTGTACTTGCATTGTATATAAATGGACCACAATTTTTAAATGCGCCTGTTTGTTGAGTCAATGGTACATTACATAGAACATGGTTCGCTGTGTTTTATGGTAGATTTTAGTTGGTAACACCAGACAATTGATTCTACTAAACAACATTAATGTGCATTAAATGTGACTCTGCTGGGGATCNCACTTTGCGTACGTAAATAAACAAACCGATCATATTCTTGTGAAAAAAATTAAATTTAATAACCATAAATGTCAGATAATTATTTGTCAAAATGATATAGACTCCAGCTCTTATTTCAGGCATTTTATGTTTTATGTATTATTGACATACTTTCCGTATTTTTGTACGTCCAGTGCTTTCGCATTATATTTCGAAATGTGAATTATTAATGTTATATATATCACGGTTCAATATCGTCTGGGGTACAATTAGCGTAGTGTAAGCGTGTGTGTGTGTGTGCGTGCTTGCTTGTGTGCGTGCAAGCGGCCGGGGCCCGTATATCGGTTATTTTTACAAATGGGAAACAAAATTACGTAATGCTACAAAATATATGTCAATTGTCACTTTATTTTACCACTCAATATAATATATATACATATATATAAATATATTTATATATTAATATATACAATATATTTATATAAATATATTGTACAATATGACTGATGTCTGTAATGTGAGCGTTGCTATCCGAACCGCCCCGGCTAGCTGAAAAATGATGGACAGACGCCAAAAATTCAGAAAGTATTAAGTCGAATTAAGTATTAACTACATCTATGCGGACATGTTAAACATATATGTGTTCCGACAATTGCACTCCATAATAGAATGTAGTGACGGCATTGCGATATGGCGTCGAGTATCCAGCCAAAACATCTTTGGGTGTGTTCTTAGATGAACAAAAACCAACTATGCACAATCTCACTAAAAGTGTCCGCGGCAAAATTCAGTCCGTCGCGTCAGTTGGGCGGAATTTTCATTCATAATCACGTCGCCCGCTACATGTCACAGTGACATAGAAGCATGCTCGTGCTTTTGATTTTGACTCTTTTTATAACTCGTTAACTCCGAAAAGCTAGGCAGTACTTCCCGACCCACCAGCGCCTTCAGCTTTATAAGGCACAGGTGTACCCTCATATGGAGTATTGTTCGCATCTTTGGGCCGGAGCGCCGAAATGCCTTTTTCTTCCCCTTGACCGCGTACAACGAAGAGCCACGCGGATGGTCAACGATCCGTCGATCACCAATGGTCTAGATTCCTTAGCCTTGCGCAGAGATGTTGCGAGTCTCTGTGTCTTTTATCGCATATACAATGGGGAGTGTTCCAAAGATCTGTTCGATCAGATACCTGCTGCTGAGTTTCATCATCGGACTACCCGCCATAAGTTGAAATTCCATCCTCATCTTGATGGTTGGCGTTCGACTACAGTTCGATTTATGCGCAATTTTATTCCACGTACTTCGCTAATATGGAATGACCTACCAGCAGCGATATTTCCTGACAAATATGACATAGGATCCTTTAAGAAAAGAGCGTATAAGGAATACGCTGGCCCTTAAAGGTAAGCAACGCACCGGTGGCGCTTCTGGTGCCACCGTTGTTAATGGGCGGAGGTGAACACTTTCCATCAGGTCTCCCTTGCTCGTTTGCTCTCTATAACAAAAAAAAAGGTAAAAATTTTAATGAGTACTTTTATGTCATAAATATAAGTCTACTTATGTGTCTAGCTCGGAAATTTTTTGGTAAATATTTCTTAGTGCTCGTGCATCTAGTCAGAGCAGTGCAGAGCGTCAGTGGCTCAATGGTGTGGACTGTCGCCTTCCTACCGGGAGGGCTGAGGCTCAAATCCCGACACGTACCAATGTGTTTTCGAAATTTCGAAAATATATGTACGTTATCCGACGCTCTTACGGTGAAGGAAAACATCGTGAGGAAACCTTCATGCACGCCTGCGAAGAGATTCGAAGATTGTGCGTGAAGTCGTCCAACCCGCATCGGGCCCGCGTGGACGACTAAGGCCTAATCACCCTATACGGGTAGGCTCGTGCCCCTCGGTGGGGACGTTTAATGAGCTGATGATGTGCATCTAGTTAGTTAATTGTTTATCTAAGGGTGTGTTATATGAATATCAATAAAAATAGTCTAGAAATATCGATTTACACTGTCAGATCAATTTTCTAATGTTACAAATGTTTAACAATTTTTTAAATCTGCTCAAATTCTATGGGAATGAGGTGTTTACACATTTTGAAATTTTAATAACATTGTGACATTTCATTGTTGTGAGTTTTAATGATGTATGAATATTAATTAGGTGACTGAATAAATATTATAATTCAAAAGTTTAATATGGATATTACTGTCGAATATAACATACGTTTCAAGTGAGAAGTACGCTGTTATGGAATATATATAGATTTCTATAGTTCTGTACCCAGAGATGTTTTGACTCGAGTGAAGGTCTGTCCATCGTAGGGATAGTATAAGGTAACTAGTTTATAAGTGTAGTGTATTCACTGGCAGTCGAACTTCATAGACTGATTGTGTCTACCGTAAACAACTAAGCCTTCGATGAAACTCAATTGTGAGTCGATGAAGCGCTCGCGGATATATATCACAGATTTTTATCCATTACATAGAAATAAATGGGAGTGTCTTTTTTGGTATATCCAAATAATTTTTTTAATTCTGTTTCGGATCACCTCTGTAATGACAATGCCGATTTGGTCAGGACTTTTTTGGCAGAAAGCTCATGTTATAAGGATAAACTTAGGCTCCATTTAAATTTTTAAAAAAGCTTTTTATTTTGGATATATAAAGGAATGATTACCGCACGGTGCGTATCTCATGTTGCGCGAGAACATTAGGCTGGAATGATAAAACGATTGTAAGAATAACCGTTGACGGTAAAAGTAAAATAAGATTTGTCCCATGTAATATTCACTTAGCAATCTAAACTTGAACTATCGTTTTAGTGAAAGAAAGAAAAGCGTTTACTGAAAAATACAACACAAAACAACAGGAAAATATTACAACCACAATGTTATTTCATATATGTATAGCGAGTCTTAACATAATAAATAAGTGAATAATAACAGTGATATATGTCTGCGAGTGACGTAACGCCATATAGCCAGTGTTTGCCTTGCGGCCGCACGGTCGTCTAACTTATCTTCCAGATAGCAATTTAGCAATCAAATACCTCATTAGGCGCTTAACGTATATATAAAAATGACATTTTTAAATTTGACGTTGTCCCTTTTTGGTGTTCGAACTCGAGGTAAATATAAAAAAAATATTATTATTCATTAGAAATTTATCATTACGACATAATTGTAAGCTGTTTTTTACGAACGCTGTACTGTAATATCGGCGCTTTGGCAAGGCGAGATCGGTGGTGTTGATGCTTTTGAATTGTTCTGTGTGTTGTACACGAGATGGCGCTGTTTGCGAGTCGTTTGTGACGTCAGATAGCGCCACTGGTCGTGTAATTGTAAACCGGCGCGCCCCGCCCACTTCCAGTTTTGTCTGACATAACGAAACGTCCATAAGGAGTGAAGCATTATATTTTTTTATATATTCTATAGTGCTTTTTAAAAAGTGTTCACTATCAAATCCTAGGATAGTGTGGGTCGCGCTGGCGTCTTGTCGTAGCGTCTTGGCGTGTAACAGAGCAATAGGATTGTACCTTTTAGTTCACGAATTATGTATAGTTATATTGTGGTTAACGTAGACTAGTTGCGACGCGACGCACTGCGGGGTCCTCGAATTAACAACGTTTTCGAAAGAAGTTTCCATAAACATTAAAACTTAAATCTAAAGATACAGAAAATATATAAGTACCAATCAGCACGAGCCATATTATTCAGAGCTATTATCGTAGTAATGTTGTTTTCTATGACACATTCATTATATGCTTGATCCGGTCATCGCTCTGAAATTTAAGGGGTTTGTGTTAAAAATTCAGAATCTGATGTTAGATGACTGTTTCTGAGAAAAAAAGCTGTTTGTAAATCTGCTCGAAATAGTATTGTTGACCTAGCCACATATCGAGCGTTCAATGTCAGTTATACATGTGTCCAATAAATTAATATCGACTGATTCATATTCATTCGTAAAGTGAATATATTTTTTTATTCAGTTGTTTTTTGAACCCCTATACTATTTAATAATCTAATCTAAAACAATAATATACATTAGTTTTGTATAACATTGGGCATTCGATATGATTAAAAATACCTTTGTATGAAGTTATTCATTTATAACCTACGACAGGAAAAAGTGTTTTGGCGGATTCTCAATAACTATGACAAAATAAATTTGCAACGATCTTAATAGAGATTTTATTAACTGATCAAATTAAAGGATTTTTTACTCAAGAACATTTAGACTGTTTCTTGTTAGAGATGAAATGAACCAAATATATTGCTGCTATTCATCGTTCTCACACTAACAGTAATCTAAAATTTGAAGGTTGAAAAAAAATTTGAAGGTTGGTCAAAACAATGTATATAAAACAGAATGAAGTCATTACAGTCAGTATTTATGTTGCACGTTCATTATAGCTATAAAGGATTTTAGATAAGTAGATACAGTTATCAGGCTAATGTGTTCAAGGCAGAGCGTACTAATGGCCTTAGTTGAGTTTGATGCAGATAATATAAAATTTCGAAGCACTGTCTATTATATACTGTATACTATATTTACAAGATCACGATATTAGTAGACGGAATGGAAGTGCCCAATGTATCCGTTGGAAATTCGATTGAAACGTACGCCATTTTGGAATTGTATCATCAAAATCGAATGACAAATAACTCGCGGTAAAAAGACAACTGAAAACTTTACCTAATGTTCACATAAAATGAAAAAATGATGATTAAAAAATTAACAATCAAGATTTCTATCGAGCTAAATGCACAATTCCTGCGGGTACATTGAAAGGATTTCGGTAATTTATATATGTATTAAAAAGTAATTAAAGCAATAACGTCTGTTTGAAACTAGATAATTGGATATAAATATTTACCTCTTCACGGTTAGCCAATAGATATTAAATAAGACAGTGCTATAAAGAGCATTTGTTGGTGGGGCGGTGCTTGGCGAATTTCAGCCAAAATATGCAGTGTTGCCATAACATGTCATGGTGCATGCTATGACTAATTCGAAAGTAGAATTTTCTATTGCCTAATTTGTAACACAGTTGTGTTCTATTGTGTGACAAATATAGACATCTGCGGCCCTCCAACAAGTGCGTTTTACCAATAGTTTAAAAGTATATAGACTGGGTGGACTTACACAATACAATATAATAATACTTTTGCAGCTGTCAATTCTATGCAACACTTGTAAGCAGAACCTCATTTGCACTTAGTATCAGTTAAATACCAGATTCAGTTACAAAAAGACATTATATTTTTACAATTTTTTTTATTATGAAAAAATATTTTTCATCTCGCCAGGAGCTCAAAAGAAACGTGAAAGTAGAAAAATGATCAAATAATATTACCTATCCTCTTTAATACAATATGAAATGCAGAAAAAGTTTTCAGAGATAGTAAATCTATTTTTTGTTCAATCTAAGACGCTTAAACTGGTTAACGCAATATATAATCCGAAGTAGCTGGTAAAGACAAATTCATCGACATATCGAGGCGGCGGGTCTACTGTACTGACATTGTAACTGTAGACTTAAAATACACCAAGAATATTTTTTCTACTTTGTAATTATAACTAGTTTATTAGAATAGTAGAAACATAGCGGAGGATAGGATATTTATGCTTCAAGCCCTGAGCAAGTCGTTATGTGTGCCTTGTTGAATAATTTGCCTTAGTTATTTTAATGTAGACTCCACGCGAACGTTAAATGCCGCCAGTGGTTTCAAATGGCCACTGTAAACTATCGCGGCAGCCCATGCGACGGATCGAGAACATTCAAAAAGAACTAGATTTTAAGCACCTTTTTGAATATTATGTATTTTTATTATATGAGATTAACTATAGGTTTAGGCCATCATTTGATGTCGTTACAAAATCTAATGTACAATTGTCAAATCGTGTTGGTTTGATTTAAGTAATGAGCAATACCACGAGAGTACAAGTTATACTTTTAGAGCCGAACCAGGAACGAGCGAAGTCGCGGGCCGTGGGTTAGCGTTAGTGGCGTATCGCAAGCTAATTGTACTAATTTGGTGATTTTTAAGTGAAATATAATTTAATGTAATATATATTTTATCATTATACACTATTATTTAACTATCCCATTGCGTAAGTTTTATTATTGTTTGTGGAATGGACTCATAATATAATAAATGGTTATGGAGTGGACTCATAATTTAATATAATAAACATGTGTTTTATATGCTTGCGTTTTATTTACCATTATTATCTTTAAACATTTATGGTGTGTCATGCTCTATAGATACTATCATAAATATCTTTTTCTTAAAACAAGAAGTATATGTAGGAACAGACATTGTATGGTGTCCTGAAAATTAATAGTAATATTGTTTTTCACTTCGCTAAAATTTTCGTATAAAACATCTGATTACGATCAATAAAATTTATTTGATTAGGTAAAGGTTAGGAAATAAAAGATTATATTTATTTATTTATTTATTTTTCATCTAATAACATTTTATAACCTCCACCCAAGAAGCCTACCGCAATTCTAAAATGGTACGCAAATAGGTGACCCTACTCTGCAGCGGAGTCATCATTATAGATAGCATATATTTATTATTAAAATGAGTAGTTTACCGTACAAAGTGTACTTGCATTGTATATAAATGGACCACAATTTTTAAATGCGCCTGTTTGTTGAGTCAATGGTACATTACATAGAACATGGTTCGCTGTGTTTTATGGTAGATTTTAGTTGGTAACACCAGACAATTGATTCTACTAAACAACATTAATGTGCATTAAATGTGACTCTGCTGGGGGATCACTCCTAGGCAGAGCCACACTAAAACATGTAAACAATGCATGTGTACACTATGTACGTTCAAGACATGATTTAAAGAATAAATATATAGCTATATATGCTGGTGACTCATAGAGTATGAAGGCACGTAAATACCAAACTTTACTTTGACATCTCAACAAAAATATGATACAATAGTAATATGGATATTTCATACTTCCCAGATGGAGATTATTAGTAATACACCAAATTTGCTAATTGCACTAAAACTACAAACACACAATATGTAGTTACCTTATCTATAATCTTTAAAAGATATTTTAACAATAGATAAAAGACATTAACAGTTAAAATATTAACGTTCTACCATACAGGGTAGTACCATGTTTTATTTATTGTTTAACGTAAATATAAATGAGAAGAAAATTAACCTACTTATTACGATATTAAAAAGCTGAACTTAACCCCTTATAATTTTTATGTTTTTATAAAATAATAGTTTTAAATATTGTATTCTATTGTAATATTTGTACCTTATTGAAGTCTATTCAAAGCATTAGCAATAAAAAAGATCAGTTGCCGTTATACACTTATACCTACAAATGTTTTTTATCAAATTTAATATTTAATAACATCAATAAAATATAATATTATGTTAAATTTACAGTTATGAAAATAAATATTGAATATATTTATTTTCATAACTTTTCCGTCAATATCCTAAATAAGGATGTCGATTACAATTCGAAGATAATTTTCAAATCAATTGGAATCAACGCCGTTAAATCGAAAGCCCAAGTGCATTACAAATAAGAGTTGCTTTTTTACAGTAAATTTCTTTTTCCATTTTATTTTCTTTTATTGCGTCTATTCTATTATATTTATTGTTTGAGAACAGACTAAATGGCCAGATAAAAAGTAGATTTTTAAGAGAGAAAATCGGTTTACTGAATCATGAATCCATTAAAAAAAAATCATATTATCTTTTCCCCGAGGGATCGAATCTTCTATTGCAGACCAACAACCCTAATCACGAATAAATTTTAATTAAAAATACAATCTACGATGTATATCTTTATATTGATATACCTATAAATAGTCTTAAATAGCTAATTTCAATTCCAGTAACAGTGATATTTCTTATAATAGTTTTAATATAAGATAAATGTCGAAAGTATCATATCATTCGAATATATATGCATAATTTAATGTAACATGATTATAAACTTCCTAGCTAAATCCATACTTGAGTATGGGATTTTTATAGCCACCTTATTAGCACCTCTCCAAGCAATACTAAAGGCCAACATTTCCCCCTCAACCAACCCTTTATCACATCTCTCCGTATGCAAACCAACTTTTCGTCTTATTCTTTGTAGCTTAACATTTAACGATTAACACCAAGTTACAAGTGATACAATAAAACAGTGTTGTCACTTGACTTGTCCAATATCGATAGTCTATTGATAGACTATAGGTAGTTAGGCAAAAGCAGTAGTATCAATAATATCGATACTATCGCTGCTGACTATAGCCAAAACTATCGATACTACCGAAAGTATAGACAATTACGATACTAACAATATGCTTATCGATAGTGTCGATGATTGATAACCAAATTATCGATAGATCGGCAACACTGCAATAAAATACAATGGTAAATAACATACGCTTTAACGTGCGCGCACTTTCTAAATAGGTTTTTTGTGACGTTTTCGTTCTTTGGTTTCATTCTATGTTATATTTTCATAGTTCATACTGGAATACAAAATTGCTCGTATGTTTTTTACCATATTGATATAGTTTGCGCGCAATTTCGATTTTGTAATAGGTATAATAGGCATGATGACTGGGTCCTGAAATCGTAATTTCATATTATTACAAATCTGGGTTAAATATAACGATGTGCTTACTCGCAGCTCGAAAACTCGAATGTTTTATGAATTTTATTAGTCTTCAAAGTCAGATGGGCAAGTCCATTTTTAAAGTACATTAATTGTCAAAAATTTGTAAACAAAAGGATAACACATACAATTTAAAGCAACTTTGCTATGAAACCGTTTAGTAAACGCAACATTTAATATAGTTGTAGTACAAAATTCACAAACTATGCGTACTAATTACTGATGCGTGACGTCATAACTAGGTAGCTATTTGTATGAAGCGTTTTTGGGAAAGTCCATTAATGTGTTTTTAGAATTGGAAAATCTGTGAGTTTCATTGTTAACGGAGTAATTTTTGTTACCAACGTTTCTATTATTATGCGGTCCGTCGATATAATAACAGAAAAAACATTGTCATCATCCCTATTCTCAATGTTAATAATTCCAATAAACGCAGATATGTTTTTACCTGAAATAAGTGTTGTTTTAAAATGTCATTTTGAATACATCACTTAATAATCTAGTATACGAAAAAGTTCGTCCTAATTCTAACATTTCGTAGTCTATAAGTTAATTAAAATAAGTTTTAGATTATGCTTAATTTTGTGATTTAGCCACTAATATATCCGAATACACCTTTATATATAAAAAATCATACCTAGAAATATAAGATACAATGTAAAGCACTAAATAAAAAAAATAATTAGATCGATATTGAGTAAGGTACTGGTTCATTTACTTTAATACAAATAAGAAGTCATAATTAAGAATGAACTGGCGATATCTCGTTACAACTATACCTAAACATATTTATAAATCTTAAAACTACGTGATATATAGACATATATTAACATATACATGAAATTATATTAAATGTACTTCCTTCCATTTCATCGTCAGATCTAAAATACCTTCGTAAAAATGCAGTCATCATTAAAATATAATCAATTCATGAGAACGATAGTCTTACAATATAATTAATATATAAAATCGCATATCATAATAAAGCTTGCAACAATGGACGTTTAAAAAATACGGACGGACTGAACTATCATCAATACATAAAATGTGTCACCGAATGTCAGCCTGCTATCTCTGATGTAATTTTGACAAATATTTTTTTGTACACTGATTTTAGTGTTTTAAACTTCAAAATATGTAATCAAATTGTTCATTTACCTATGATACGTTATTTCTGGATTGTTTTCCGTTTGTTCGCTGTGGTTTTTGCACAATTTCACAATTCGAGCCAAACTGTTTTAAGATTTTTTTCAGATCTAATGCTCTGTTGACAGATGCGCGCCAAAAGTCTAAATATTTTGTGGTTTTCCATTCAAAATCTGGCCTAATTTTGACACACTTTTGATGTTAGCGAAACTCCGTCCGTATTTTTTATGTCCATGGCTGCATACTAACATTTAAAAATGCGTTATTTAAATATAGAAATATCGTTATTCTATTATATCTAAATTAGAATTTCATGAAATATTGTATCAATATAGCAATTTGAATACCATTTTTACTTTTGAAAGTTACTGACTTAAGTTTTTATAAAGCGGACAATAATTTATTTGGCCATCATAGTGATCATGTATATATATATATGTATATTTGAGTAGATGCCGCATACGCAACATATTTATTTGTATGTGTTCGATATTGTTGTTCTTTATAACTTATATTTTATGATATTACATGAAATTAACATTTATTTTTTTCCTTATACAATTAAAGAATTTCTTATAAATTTTATATTTAAATATATAAGAAATCCGTGTCCACGCACGCCTCTTTATAATTTTGATGGGTAATTATCTATATTAACGGAACTGGGGCTTATGACAAATGACAATCGCAACAAATCCAACATGACACAACCGACGAAGTCATGTCATTTTAGAAGAAACTGTATTCTTCGTAAAGAATACCACTTGTTCTACGAGTCGCGGGGTGTATCCCATTATTTTCATAGAAATAATGGGACAAATGTTTTCCAAATCATATCCCATTACTAATTTAACAATATTTCACAGAATTTGTGAGATAAACTGTTTTAAATTATCATGGCATTAATAACAGAGACACAATATGTTTTATCTATAGAGGATATAAATATATCCGTCATAATTGTCATAAGTTACTATCATTATAGTAACTTATCTATTGTAACACGGACTTTCACCGTCCCAGCATTGAAATAGTCAAACTTGTCCCAGTAATTTCAATGAAAAACTTCACATTGAAAGTGGGATACACCCGAATCGCCATTTGCCATGCGCCGTTCGCATAACCATTGCATTAAAAGCCCTCGTGATCCCTTTCACCTGTTTCTTCTTTCAATGCGCGGTAAGCCTCCGGGGCCACTATTCCCAAATGGAAGAGGGCGGCGTGGAGTAGCCCCATCGCGACGGTAGGCTTATATCAGTTGCGCACGAACGCCAAATGCACCAGGAGCGAGGAGAGCTCCAACTCCTCGGAGAAGGCGTTGCAGAGGGGTACGCTACGGTAGCCGGTCCGCAGACAGCGGACGGGGAAGGTGGCCTGCCCGAGGAAGTTGGGGTCGCCGAACATGTCCTCGTCTTGGACCGCGAACCGGATGAGCGCCACCTCCGGATTGGCCAGCTCGAACTCGCAGATGTCGTTCCATATCGGGTTGATGCCGTTGTCGCCTGGAACGATGCGCGCTTCGAATTAGGTACATACAATCGAAATAATAAATATAGGGCTGAGGTTCAAATCCCGCCACGTAGCAATGTGTTTTCGAATTTTCAGTCATCGACCGTCGGTAATCTCCCGCAATACTGGATCGGACTTAGAACAGCTAGCCTCGGGTCAGTGCTTGTTCTGAAGTTGATGACGTCAGTTCATGCATTAATTATTACATTTATGACGTCAACTTCGACGTGACTTCTTGGGCTTGCTCCCAATTGGTATACCAGTGTAACCAAATCCTTAGGATTCCTATCGATAAAGTATAACTAGGGGGTGTAATATTGGAGGTTTAATCTCCAAGTATACCACCATCTCTTAAAACAGTACTATTCAAATATTACTTCGCGTTTTTTGGTACAAAAATGGCGAAATATTAAAGTTATCACCATCAGTTGATATACGTCCCCACCGAGGTGCACAAGTCTACCCTGAGCCCGCGCGGACAATGGCCTACACACCTTGTATATGCCTTTGTCCGCGCGGGCCCAATGCGTATTAGATTTCACGCACAACCCTTGAATCGGGGCGCAGGCGTGCGCAGGTTACCTCACGATAATTTTTCTTTTTCGAATTGATTACTGCTGTTGGCCGCAGATGACCTTTACAGCTTCATCGGGCAATTGGCGAGCGCAGATGGCTCTCAGCCTTAAACATTTACACAACGAGCCTAAGGGCATCCCCGAACGGGACTCGAACCTCGGCTTAGGGCGTTGCGGTGGGGAAAGATTGTAATACAGTATTAAGAGATGGCGACAGTACTCGTTGGGTATACTCACTGACAGTCTTGGTGAGAAGTTTGACGCCGGAGTCGTAATCAGCACCTATCACCTCCACCTCGACGAAGGGACTGGCCGTGCCCCGACCCGACTTGCTCAGGTGTCTGGCTCCCACTACGCGCAACAACACCGTCACCGGCCTACCGCGTTTCTCCAGAGTGCGTTTATCCATCGGGTTATACCCCTCCTCGGCCATAAACTCCGGCTTCAGCACAAACCCGCAGCCGCCGTTCTCCTTGAACCGGCCCATGTTGACCTGCATCGGTTTGTCCGGCGTCTGATAGTTCAACGCGACCATCTGCGAACCACAGTTCCAGAACGGTATCGGGCTGTAGTTGGACGAGTCGATACGCTGCCCCTTGGGGTAAACGCGGCTCAGCTGCACCGTGTGGTACTTCATGAAGTACGCGTTGTCGGGCCCGCACATGTGCCGCTCCGCCTTCGTCTCCGGGAACGAGGACATCTCGTTGTACGTGAACGACTTCTGTTTGATCTTCTCGAGGTTGAAGGCGACGGAGCGGCAGTAGACGATGAGATCGGACATTTCTTTGGCGATGCGCCAGGTGCGCTCCATCTTTCGGTGTTGGAGGGATCTGGCGCTGGCGGTGTGTGCGGCCTCCTTGATGGCGGACAGCCACTCGAGCGCCACCTCGCGGTTGGGCGCGGCCATGTCGAACGGGCCGCACATGGACGGGCTCTGGATCCGCACCAGCCACCGCGGGGAGCCGTTCTCCTCGCCCACCACCAGCTCCACCACCGCGCCCAGCACGTCCACTACGCCTTTCTGCAGCGAGCCCAGTGGGGCGCTCTCGTTCTCGAGGCATCCCTGTGGCGGACAAATGTGTGTATCATTATTGGCCAGTGAGGATTAACTGCTGAAATAAGGGCTCTCTCTGATGGATGTTAATCCATATTTAATTGGCGGGTTGGATATATCAGTGCCTATAAAGGAATGGTTTGAAGACAAAGCGTTGTCACTTATTGAACTATGGGCCTCTCTCTCTCTAATACCAATGCTTAAAAGGTGGGTTGGATATATCAGTACCCTATAAGGTAAGGTTTAATGACATAGCCTTGCCTCCTAGTTTTTAGCTGAATTATCGTGTCCAGGTTTCCTTTTAAGGAAGATTGGTTGTTATGACAATGATATCCTAATCTACTGACTTAAAAAAACACCCTCGATAAAATAAATATTCCCATGCTAATGTCAAATTATGAAAATCAACCACCAGCAATAAACTGCGACACATTCCAAAATAATAATAATTTAATTCAATTATTTACTAACTCTTCTCGTCAAAGCCTTTAGTATCCCGGACAATATGTCTAGGACACCAAAAGGCATACTGAGATTCGTTTAAATTAGTCTTCAGCAATTCTACTAAACGAAACAACTTTATACACTGACACTTTCTTAGGTAGCCACTTCACTTGACAATAACTTTCACACTTGAAAGTATTTTAGCTGCACTTTTGACAATCTACGCACAAATACTACCCTCAGAGCTATTTGTTAAGTTACCGTGACGGTCAAACAAACTGTAATGTCGCTTATGCTCTATCTTTGTTATAAACACAAAGGAAAGCCAAAGATCAGAATGACATTAGTTAACTTAAATCTCAAGTTATGGCGGCTTGTTTGCGTCTCTCCTTTGCTATGCAATTTAAATTGCAAGACGCGTCCGTCTTTGGCAGGAGCACTTGGGGTATTGGGAGTGCATTTTTATGTGCATTCATCAAATCCGTCGGTGAATTTATTATGCTTGCATGCGCTTGTCTCTGGTCGGGTGTGGCCAAATTGTTTATACAATAGGCAAACGATTCAGGAGATTTTCCACTCAATAACAGTAGCATTTAGTATATGTGACCATAAATAATCAGATGTTACCGAATTAATTTAGTGTCGTGCGCAATCTGATACATATACTAACAACTTATGGATACACATACACTTTTTGCAGCTGCAGATTTGAATATGAAGTTCAGGTCAAAAACAGATATAGAAAGAGTTGAGAGTAGTCATATTCAAACTGGAGCTTCAGTTTCAATAACATGCTTACAAAAACAAGTACCTACACAGTTCACATTAGCCAGCCAGTTACATAGATATCTATTTTACTAGCTTTTATGAGAGCGGCTGCGCTCGCCTTAAATTCGAGTTGACATGGTTTCCTGATCCATAATACAAAGTAATAGAGCCTTTATTGATTTTGCGAAGTCTTAAACAAAATTCCATCCTCCATCTTAGAGGTGAGGGGAGAATTTCCAAGAAAAAACAATGAGGGAAAAATAAACCAAAAAATGTCCGAGCCGCATGACAAATACGTACTGTTATATTTATAACATATTATTCATTAAAATATTCACCTTAACGCGTCATTGAAAGGGTACAAAATCAAAAGCACGAGCACACTACTACATTTTGACATGTAGCGAGCGACGTTAAATGAGAATTCTGTCCAAGTGCCGCGGGCACTTTTTGAATGAGATTGTGCATTTTGCTGGATCATCTAAGATCTTCATTAAAAATCAACTCAAGTTTTACATTCGCTCGCAAAAGCTGCCATACTTAATACTATCTAATAGTAAGATAAAAAGTGGTGGGGGTACTCACGGCGATATCCTGCATATGCGGCGCCTCGATCTCCTGCACGTAGTTGGCGGGGAACCAGTGGTGTCTCTTGCCGCCGTAGTCGCCGCGCCACCAGCCCTCGTCCGGTTTGTCCACGTTCGTGATGATGGCGTGCTTGCAGAACGACAGCTCGTCGTCTTGGCGCGCCCGGTAATCGTACAACGCCTTCACGGTGAGCTGAGCCACAAACTACATTTTTAATACCAGTTCTACTAGTTTTCGTTAGTTTTGACGACACATGCTTTTTCTAAGACTTTCACACTTGAAAGTATTTTAGTGTTAGACTCGATACTGAGCCGCCTTTCTACATTGATGGAGAATAATAACTGTTTGACAGTTTTTCTTCTCCTTCAATGCCGCTCTGTTATAATCTGGTTACTTACTATCAAGTGAGCGTCCTGACCGTCCATTTCAATTTGTAACATAAAAAAGACGGGATGGTCACTTCGCTCACCTGGTGGTATCTGACCGTGGGCGATGCAGTGTTGAAATTTAAAATAGTAGAAAGTTATTACTGTCCATCAAGACAGATGACAGATGTTAGGTCTCTCATACCCGGTAATTTTACTAGCTAGAGAGCTCCCATTCAAAACACATAATTGCATGACTCGTATTTTACGGGACGATATCTAGCACTGCGGTAGTGCATAGACGACTCAGTGCCGAGTCTATTACCTAGTTTGGGTTAGGTTCAGTTGCCTACTACACCAAGGGTTCTTGATCGTATTGGTTTCTATGTAAAATGTATTTCAATCACCAAGCAGTAAAATAATGTGTTTTACAAAAAAGGATAAAAAAAGAAAAAAAAGTATGTCTATCCGTTTATAGCACTGTACTACTTGTTTGAATTGAGGCTAAATGGCGCTGTGTGTATGACGGTAGATATTTGTATATGTCACCAGAAAATATTAAGAATAGCAAATTTATTAATTGCCTAGGAAATGTAAACTTTTCGCAGGATGTCTTTTTTCTACACTAGAGATAAATTGTATTATTTTACGCCTACATTTTCGTAAATTTATTAATTTGAAGTCTCGTAGTAAATTTATTAATTTACGAATATCCATGATACTAAAAGTTTTGACCAATCATAGAAGAGCGTTTAATTATACGCTCCTTCAAAATGCGGCAAATAGTACACTGCTTAATAATTGGTCGATGTCGACAGAGGCAATGCTTGTGTCCATAGACTTAGGTACAATCAGACTTGTTGAACTATTAATTTAGAAATTTCTCTTATTCCAGTATTTCTCACTTCAAATATTGTATTTGTTTTCATATCTTTGTTTAAACTAATGATTGAAACACATAATCATTCGAATAAATAACTTTATTATTCATAAATGGGTTTTTAGGAAAATATTTGTATTTATTCATAATAATATTTATTGTTTTCTTCATCATACGTGTTTTATACATTTTAGTTAGGTTAGGTTAGAACTGTGACCTCTGCAACCCACAAGCCGAGCGAGCGAAGATCGCGTGCCGCGGCAGCGTCCAGTGAAGCGGCACAAAATGTTTGTTAACGTTAACGACGATATTAGTAGCTGTTTTGGTTATGGCCACTATAAAACTTTCGTAGCTCTGTGGCAAATTTCACTCATAGTACTTTACGGGTAATATCGGTAAATGATCAATTTACGAAAATGTTAGCGTAAATCTATACATTTTATCTCTGGTGTAGAATCCTATACAAGCTTTAATTTAGTTTCTTCACCTATCGCGTTGTCTGTAATTAAATGTTGCAAATAAAATTTGGTCCACTTCCCGGATTCCGATTAAGCTGAAATTTGGTATACTTATTATAAGTACGGTGACAATACATTTAGAAGGTACCACTGAGCTGGTCTGAATTAGAGGATTTATAATATGGAGGTTTATTATAAATTTATTTATATTTTTCATACAATAAATATTATCCGATACAGGCCTGGACGTATAAAAAATGGACAGAGTCTTGCTAACACCAAAGGTGTGTCAGGATTCGGTCAGTTTTTATATGGAAAACCACAAAGTATTAAGACATGTGGGGGCATCTGTCAAGAGCCATAGATTTTTAGAAAAAAAATCTAAAAAAGAGCATGGCTTGTGTTGTGACATTGTGCAAAAATTGAACAAAAGGAAAACAATTTAGAAATTATTGAAAATATTAAATCAACAATTCGATTACATATTTTAAGATTAAAACTCTAAATCAGTATACAACAAATATTTGTCAAAATGTCATAGATATTTCAGGGACACATTTCATGTATTATTGACGGTCCGTCCGTATTTTTTTAAGTCCATGGATAGGCATAGTGCGAACCGGTGGTAAATTCATTTGACGTTCATATGCCTTAAATAAATAAATGTTTGATGCTTAATCGACATATTGATTTCACGTAGCGTTTTAATAAGACCTTACTAATTCTATACAACATTTGTTATGTGTATTATATTTCCGATGGAAAAGAAAATTTTCTTAAAATCATTTTCCTTAGTTCAGTGTGCACCATGTGTTATTGGTAAGGGCTTTTGCACTGTATTATTTATTCATTTTTTGCTGTATATTTTACATTGATTTTCGCTTTTTATTATTCGTGTAATTCATAAGTAGCTGTGCTTTTATATGCCATATTTTTCCACAAAATATGCATTGCGTTTGCACCTACCTCGAATGCTCTCGAATATCCTGGCAAGTTTTGTAATGATGTAAGATAACTTCTACTCTACAAATGGTGGCACTCACATGAACAATTTATGTATTACATATAAATACAATTTGAGTGTCTGTTTGTAGTACTAAAATAACAATTTAATTTTTCATGCATTTGAATAAATATGCGGTACACATGCCAAAATAACAATGTTTAAAAGTTCTTGTCTGTCTGTCAGTTTGTTCCGGGTAATCTCTGAAACGGCTGGAGGGATTTCGGTGGGACTTTTTTTGGCAGGGAGCTGATGTAATAAGGAAAAACATAGGCTACTTTTATTTAAGAAAATATATTTTATTCTAGAAATATTCAGTAATGTATTGTGACGCGTCGCGTGTGCTGCGCGCTTTTTAGGTTATGTTTTACAGCGGGAGAATATCTTATGGTATCGCAGGTAATACCGCGGGGAACAGCTTGTATTGAATATTAATCTATGTTAAACCAGTGACTATGTTTGTGCATGTAATGTTATTTAATTTTACATGGAGTAAATAACAAAAAAAAATTGAAATTACTACTTATCAATTAATACTTATTAGCAATTTATTACTAAGGGAACCTATATATTTTATTTTACCCACAAGAAATAATTCCTAAAGTTGCATGTGCGGGAGCTCTACAAAAATGGGAAATTAATTCCATCAAAGCCATGTACCAGACAATGTTTTAAGTTAGAATTGTGTGTAAAAAAGCATACTTTTTCTACTAAATATTAAAAACGTTAATCTTAGTTCAAATTAGGAGTTTACTTAAATAACAAAATAATCTAGTCGACTACTAGCAAAGCTCAACTACTTTCTTACCAACAATCTCAAAATATCGTCAGCGAATCCTTCCCATTCTATGCATTCAGGTTCCGGATCTATTTCAATTACAAAACAACTATAAAAACTTGGAAAATGTACATTTAATTGGAAACATTGCAAAATAATTGAGCCGGTGACATGGCTGTATTCAAAAAGCTTGTATCTGTTTAATCAAATAGATAATAAAGGTTAGTTAAATTTTATATATAATGTTAACGAGTAAAATAACATGTGTAATATAGGGGATTTGATTTCCATTAAGAACTTCAATTTCAAACACTATCTTCATTTATTAACATAATTTTGTTTAGTAGTTTTAGTAGTTAGTTGATGAACGATTGCGAGTTGTCCGCATTGTTTGTCTGTTTTGGACAAACCAAAAACTTACTTTCGAAGTACACGACGAGGGGTCCATGTACCCGGGGGTTCCGTACACGGAACTGTCATCGGGCTCCTGGGAAAACATCAAAGCTGGTCAAGAAGATGCACGTATGACATCAATAGCATTACACACAGAAAGAAAGAAATGTTTATGTCTGTGACAGAATACAATAGTTTCATTTTTTTTCTCTTTTCCTTTCGGTTATACGTAATTATCTTAAATATGTTACCCTATGTCAAATACATGATGTATTTCTTTCATGAACCCTTTGACCGCCAGCGATACCTTAAAGTGTAACAAACAAAAATCTTTCTTTCTTTCCCATTGTGTCTGGAATCCCGGTCAAGGAATTAAACGAAAATCCTTAAATCTAAAGACACAGAAAAGCTAAACCACTCAGTATGAGCCATGATGAAGGCACGTTGGTCTTACGTGACTAACTTCATAGACTACTAAGTGTTGCCACCCGAGTTTTAGAAAAAGAGCTTTTTTGGGCGTCAAAAAGGGCTAGAAAGGGCTAGATTGAGCGCCAAAAGATTTTCTGTCCTAAATATGCTGAAATAATCATGTCGTGAAGCCGTTTTTTTAACTCGTCTAAAAAATGACATCATGACCGACGAAATTGCAAAAAAGTACTTGTTAGCATCTCGAAAACTTCATATTTGCTAACATTTTCCAGACAGTGGAAAAGAGCTAGATTGCTCTTTTCGGGCTAAATCGTTAAAAAAGTATCTATACAAAAGGGCTAGGTGGCAACACTGCTACATACACATTGCTCGCACTTAAGCGTCTGTACATACAAATAATACTGAGAGCAAGCTTACATGATTTTACGGAAGGCATTGAAATTATGCAGGTGGATGATATAGCGGTAGGTACAAATAAAAACACTATTAAAATAATACAAAGGCTCTCTCCTCCTCGAATTACTCTACTGCTGGACATAGGTATTCCTAATTTTCTACTTTCCTCGTACACCCCCCTCCAGCCAATGTTGCCAACTGCTAGCTTTACACAGTAGCTAGAACATTTTTCATAGCTTATTACTACTCTGTTTTCCGCTATAGCGGTAATAATCTTATTAGTGCATGTTGTGTTTGCCTATAATTGTTTATGGCAATAGTGATTGATCGAGTGTATGTCTTCGCTTTGAAAGCGTGATTGTACATAAACGTTGGGAAACCTATAGAATAAGTTAAATAAGATCGCCAGTTTTTTACCCCAAAAAGTAGCTAAATTCTTGCTAGTACCAATGAAAGGTAACTTAGACTCATTTCGGTACCAAACATAGCAACGTCGATAAAAAGTAAACATTTATCATTATTTGGTATTTATTAATTTTTGCTTTGTAACTTATCAGGTTCTTAATTGACTTGAAACTTGAAAAGACTATCGACTTGATAAAAGAAATTACGACGAGGATCAAATGCTTCTTTCGACCAATCTACCTGAATTTTTCAAAAACGCGGTCTCTTGTTGTAATGAAAAGGAGCTAGAAAAAGTTGCTAAATGTTTAGCTACAAGATTTTCATTTGTTCGCTGCCCATCTTCAAAAAATTTGGCTAGATCTAGCTATAAAGTAGCTGTGTTGGCATCACTGTCTCCACCAGCGACCTTACGCAAGTCGTCGGTCCTTCGGTCCGGGCGTCCTACGCTACGCTTGCCAAGACGATATCTCTACTCCAGAACTCGTGGCGACCATGTCTTGGCAAGAGTAGCGTTAAACAATGAAAGTTAGCCTAGATACTTCATTTGGGGCTAGATGACGATGTGTGGACGTTAGTGGATATTTATTTATTTATGTGCGAGAACACACCGATTTATTTTACTTAATTTGCAAGGCGAACTTGATGCATAGAGGCATTCTTACACAGCACCATCTAGGCCCAATCTAAGCATCTAGCCTGTAATATGGGCACTAAATAACGGATAAATATACTTATATTTTTTGTAAATAAATACATAATATTATCTTGGATAAACAATACACTAATTAGATGCATAATCTCACTCAATAAATGTCCGCGGCAATATCTGCCCATTGCGTCAGTTGGGCAGAATTTTTATTCAATTTCACATATCATAATGACATAGTAGTGTACTCGTGCTTTTGATTTTGTATCCTTTTAATGACGCGTTAAAAGTCAAAGTATAACTGAATTATTTTATGTGTTAAATATAACAATAAGTACACCTATGTGTCTTTCGGTTGGGACATTTTTTGGTTGACGTTTCTTTGTGATTGGGCATCATCATCATCAGCTCATTAAACGTCCCCACCGAGGGGCACGAGCCTACCCCGTATAGGGTGATTAGGCCTTAGTCGTCCACGCGGGCCCAGTGCGGATTGGACGACTTCACACACAACCTTCGAATCTCTTCGCAGGCGTGCATGAAGGTTTCCTCACGATGTTTTCCTTCACCGTAAGAGCGTCGGATAACGTACATCTATTTTCGAAAATTCGAAAATACATTGGTACGTGTCGGGATTTGAACCTCAGCCCTCCCGGTAGGAAGGCGACAGTCCACACCACTGAGCCACCGACGCCCTAACGTCGTGATTGGGCATCAAGTTAGTTTTTTGTTTATCTAAGATTATTATACATTGAAACACCCAGACTAATACAAACACGTATGTTCATGCGGACTAATGTTTGCTCTACACGGAGATCGAATCCGGAGCCCTTGGTGTAATAGCCGATGTCTCAACCATTACACCATATGGGTCGTTGAAAACACCCAAAAAACTACAGACAAATACAAAGTGTTTCAGTTTACCGCGCCTCAATCAGAAAATTGTGGTGTATTCAATGTGTGCGAGTCGCGAATGTTTAACACTACTATTATCTTACAGAAATCAATCTCCTGATTACTTCCTCGCTGATGGGGTACCCAAAGCTTTACTTTTTTGTACAACGGACACTTCTCGTAATAAGCCACCAGCTCCACGAGGCTTTCGAAGCGTACCGAGCCTATGGCGTACAGTCGCCCCTCTTGCTTGATTCTGCAGTGCTTTATCTCCTTGTCAGACCTGCAACATGGAGACATTTGGTGAGAAATCATCATCATCATCATCTGCTCATTAAACGTCCCCACCGAGGGGCACGAGCCTACCCGTAAAGGGTGATTAGGCCTTAGTTAGTACGGATAATAATAACTGTATACCAGTTGTTGGTCTCATTCAATGCCGCTCTGTCATCATGCGTATCACTTACCATCAGGTGAGCGTGCTGACCGTCTTGTACAATTTGTAACATAAAAATGCAAGCATAACTATGGGGACTTTGGGCCGTAACTCGGGCCCAGTGCGGTTTGGTGGGTGCCACAGACATCCGAATATACAATTAGACTGGACAAGCCGCCAAATTTATAGGCAGTCCTAGTGTCGCAATTTCTTTTCGGTTCTTACCTGTGAAAAGTTATTATATTTCTTGGTAAATTTACTGATTCATTGCGATGATGGCATGTTACAATTGCACAGGATGGCATTTTGGGAAAAAAAGGTAATTTCTTCTAATATTCGTGCGTCTTGACTCGTCTCACAGAGCGTAGACTGGTAGCCAGTGTATGCTCGTTGAGCTTAAATTTGTCGCACTTAAAATTGCGGCTTGCCCCATCTCCTGTATTGGGAAATCTGTGGTGGGTGCCAACGACTACATAAGATATGTCTTCCGAAGCATGGGACTAGAGATAATATTCATCTGGTCACCCACTCGACAATAGCAAACGATCGCACTAGCCGCTGCGCCATCGAGACCACGATTATGAAGTTTAAATTATATAAGGATCAAAATAAGAAAACCTGTAGGTTTCTATTCTGCTACTCTTCAAACTGGTGATACATCGAAATCATTAAAGCCTGACGCCGAAGATTCGAGAATGTGAATAAATTATGCGCGTTATATTAGAGTATTGATTTGCTAAACTGCAGTCCGCGAGGTCTGACGTAGGCGGGCGAAATGCTTAAAACTAGGCCGGGCAATGAAATAGATATGTTTCACGTTAAAAGTTCCGTCTTTCATTTAACGGGTATCAGTCATTTTAGTTGAGACCAATCGATAAATTAGATGCTTTGTTGTCCGTGTTATGTCTTTATTTCATATAGTGAGTGAAAGGAGAATAGCAAAGCAGGTTCATTGTGCGAATGTGGAAAGATACACGAGCCGGAGACGACCCAGAAGGACTTACCTTGACCAAATTGGTCAGGTCCTTAAGAAGGCTGGGGTGCCAAGTAAAAGGATTAAAAGAGCTTCTATGAAATGATTGATGGATGTGAATGAAGCTAGGGAAGTATGTCAGGATCGCGCAAAGTGGCATTCCATCATCTCTGCCTACCCTTCTGGGACCAAGGCGTGAGCTTTATTTATTTTTATTTTTTTCATATCATTCATCCCAAGTAAGTTCAAGCAAGGCCCCTTTGGGCGCGTGGCCCCTTGCCCACGTGGCTCACGCGTTAGTAAGCCAATGGAGACAGACGCAGTATAAATATACTATCTAGTTCGCTTTCTAGACTTCAAACAGCGACACGTATGCATAATACATTGTTTTTAACTATGAAGACAACTAGGTCAAAACCTGTAAGTTTCTAGCTGCATGATCACCTGCATACATATTTGCATAAGCATGCAAAATGTATGTGTCAACATAAACCTTAAATGGATTCCGGGCAAAGCACTATTACATAATGCTTTCACTTATATTACATGGAAAAATTGTTAACAATTACGTAATTTTTTACTTCGATTCTTGCAATATTTTTACGGTGTCAATCAAGATTACAATCAGAATCCATTTAAGGCTTACAGTATATCCTTATAAACATCCAAATACGGTTTAAACTTATTTATTCATCCTTTTAATTACTAAAGTAAAGCAATATATGTTTTATTTAAAGAAAAAACCGCTTCAATGGATTTGGCCGGTTGATTTTGACCCATCATTTTCTTGCGTTTTAAATGAAATACTGGACTGGGGTTTTCACAAGAAGGGCTATGAAGAGTTTGGGCCTATACCCATAACTCAGGCCCAGTACGGATTATCTTATGAAGATTACCATCCTTAAACATCAGACGGGACCAACGCTTAACGTGCATTCCGAAGCACTGGAGGTGCTAGAGATATTATTTTGCGGTCACACATTTTTTAATGTTTGACAAGTTCAATAATACAAAGCAAAATTGCTTTCTTTTAAAAAGTAACTGCGTAATAGGTACCTGTCAGGTATGAGGTAAATCACGTCCACAAGAGACACGTTAACACGCAATAGGAGCTTAATTACCTTTCGATAAGGTCGACTGCGTGCGCACCTCAAAGTCACCTTTTCTCCTGACATTAAAGCTCTGAATAATGTACAGTAGCCCTTGAATTAAGGCTGAGGCGAGCGAGCAAATTCTCGATCCTTCGATACGAATTATTAACGCTTCAGTGACAGATTCAGAGAAATTTCTAGATGCCTCGATAGAAATTGTTTACGTCTCGAGTTCGTAAGAGCTTTTCGTGTGAGTTATAGGCGAAGTTGTTAACTTGACAGCTGTTATTTTTAGGACAAAGACTATCATGGTGATACAATAGAAAAATCTATTGTTTAGTTTTTGATTACGGGGTTTTCGACTATTTAGTAGGTGGTTAGCTTAATTGATAATTATAAAAATAATTTATCTATTGCAGCAACAATGAACTTCTGGGGAAATATGCCTCAATACTATTTAATATCTTAATTGGTTATTACTAAAAAAGTATATTATATCATTTCAGCCGTAACCATAGTCCATGGCTGGACTTGATCTCCCACAACACTCAAGATCATATATTTCGTTCACTAGGTGGTAGACTCGATACTGAGTCGTCTAGGTAGGTATCACTGCAGTGCCAGATATCGTCCCGTGCAACAGGAGTGTTATGCACATATCTGTTTCGGGATGAGGGCACTGTAGCAAAATTACCGGGAATAAGAAAACTAACATCGGTTGTCTCGGATGTCGGGCGCAGTGCGGCATCGACGGCGAATAATAACTGTCTATCAGTTGTTGGTCTCCTTCAATGCCGCGCCATGGTCAGGCGTATCACTTACCATCAGGTGAGCGTTTTGACCGCCCTGTACACTTTGACATAAAAAAAATCATTTATTGTAATAGTAAGTATGGAGTTTATTTTCACTCTAGCCGTAAAAAAATGATTTAAGTAAATAATGAAATAGATATTTTTTTACTTATTCTTTACCGCCGTGGGATGACGGGATATATAAGAATATAGAAAGAAAGAAAAAACATTTGTTTGACTACAAAAACAGAATATAATTGTCACACTCCCAAGGGGCAACACGGTCTCTCAGTACACCTATACTTTAATGGGTACAGCTATCATCAATTCGCCTGCCAAGCACAGTGATTATAAAATAAATAAATATCCACTGACATTCACACAACGCTATCTAGCCCCAGGTTAAGCGTGAAGCTTCTATTAACTTAAGTACTGATAAACGTACTTTTATTTATTTTTTGTAAATACATATTATACATAGAAACACCGGATTATAGAAAAACACTTCAACATAAGTTAAGCTGTGGACATTCATGTGCTGTCGTTTTCCTTTTCAGATTATCATTTTACTTAGTGTCAGAAATTTCATATTTTTTACTTAGTATCTTGTTTTAATATTTTCTATATTACGGTTTGGGATTTTTTTTAACTCTCTATATTAAATCATTCTAAACAAGCCAAAACTAAATTGAACTACTTTTCAAATATCGATAAACATGTTTTGCTTTAAATTAGTAAATTGAATTTTTTTATAGAGCGTCGGTGGCTCAGTGGTGTGAACTGTCGTCTTCCTACCGGGAGGGCTGAGGTTCAAATCCCGACACGTACCAATGTATTTTCGAATTTTCGAAAATAGATGTACGTTATCCGACGCTCTTACGGTGAAGGAAAACATCGTGAGGAAACCTTCATGCACGCCTGCGAAGAGATTCGAAGGTTGTGTGTGAAGTCGTCCAATCCGCACTGGGCCCGCGCGCAGACTAAGGCCTAATCACCCTATACGGGTAGGCTCGTGCCTTTCGGTGGGGACGTTTAATGAGCTGATGATGATGATGATTTCATTTTGTGTTATTGTGTTCATAAGTGATTACCGTGAGACATTTTTTTTTAAATGGTAAGCAGTAGCTGAATCAATAGATTTCGACTTCGCCTTATTTATCAATAACCCTGCAAGCCCGTTACATAAAACATTCAGTAAGCAAATTAACGCAAAGCAAAACGTCGCCCGCGGTACACAGTTATAAATATTTAAGCTCGCATCGCTCGAAATGTCTGGATGGAAAAACAATATCCACCATTACGGATGCAAGGTCAGGCAATTTCGACTTGCTATGTAAACGCAACACGGCCAATTGGAAACGTGTGCAAACGTGCATATTATTCACACGGGCGCGTGTGTCTTTAAACGGGTCGCGTTATATCTCAATGTCAACACCAGGTCAGCCAGCATCCGAGCCGATTTGAATTTCATGAAGTTTCCCTTCTCGACCCGATCATACAGTTTAATTGTTTCATGAATGTAAGATTACCTTGTACTTGAGACCATTTGATGTATCAAGGAGACTGTAGGACATACATGCTTTTAGATTCGATTGCATTAAAACATTTGTGTGTATGAACATGTCTGTTTTGTATTGGTGTGGGTGTCTATAATACGTTTTTATTTCTAAACGGAATTAATGTATGTCCTATGATAAGTTCGCATCATTCAGGACGGGTATGGGTAGGACAGGACGGGTATGGGTAGGACAGGACGGGTATGGGAAGGACAGGACGGGTATGGGTAGGACAGGACGGGTATGGGTAGGACAGGACGGGTATGGGTGGGACAGTTCGTAAACGTCTGCCCAATGCGGATTCGTTCTAATATTATGTTGTCAAGTGTTTTATTAGAGCCAATCCATAGTCAACGTTATAAAATGTGCCTGTATTGGTCTGGGTGTGTTTATATTATATAATTGTACATATTCAATCAAATATTTATCTTTCTGTGAAAAATTGATCTGTTATTCAAAAAACAAAGTACAAGCTCCTTGCTAAGATTGAGCCTATATAGCGCTGTAAACTTCTGTGGATATTTATTTATGTACCCCTTCTACTGAATACGAAAATATTCAGAGCTGAACAAAGGCCTACCCCAATGACTTTAGCAAATGAGGGGCTACGTTACCCGTCATGGTCCATGGCATCAGCAGGGGTAAGGTTGCGAGATAGGACCAATGATATTCTGTATATATAAAGGTAGATACGCCATCCATGCCTCAAAAACGAACCGCCGAAGAGAGTACAGTTGGTACTATTTTGTTTAGGTAAATGTGTTCAAAAATCGAAATATGTGTGCTGTCGCTGCATTCGGAACACTTTTTTCGATTGTTTTGTGAGCATATCACGAATTCATACTTATACATACCCAGACGACAGATATTAGGTCTCTCCATACCAGATAATTTTACTAGCCGGGATGAGGGCTACACAGAAACGCAAAACACTTCTATTTTACGGGATGATACCTACCTACCTCAGTACCGAGTCTACCATCAAGTAAAATAATATAAATTATAGATAGTTTTTTCCTAAAAGATACTCAATTATTTGCCATCTTTTTTAAAAACCTACAACAAATTGGGTTCGAAAATTGACATTCGCTATTGCAAAAAAAAAAGTCATTTACTATGCGTTTTCTTACAAAATAATCTTAAAATGTAGAGTTACTTTTTAACTCTCGTTTTTATCCTATATCAGTTTTTATCATATAATAAGTAAATAAAGTACATAGAAACTCGTTCAATACTTACTTTCAATAAAGATTCATTGAACATACATAAAATATTGAAAAAAAAAATGTTATATTAAATTGACATATTAAAAGATAATCATGTTAAAAAATGTTAAAGCAATTCCTTTTGATCAAACGACCTTTCCTGTTCGTCTTCTTTCGACCTTAATTATTTCTTTTGTAAAAATGTCAATAAGGGCAAAATATTATTTTTGTCATATCCCAAAAAAGAAGAAGGGCTTCAGCCTCCAATTTTCTGGAATTACGAAACCTTTTAACTGTTCCAAGTGGTCTTGTGATGCTTAATTATTTACTTGATGTATGATCAAATTATTTCATTCTGGATTTTTCCATTTTCATTGAATAGGTAGGCAAAGTAGAGCGCCGGCGGCTCAATGGTGTGGACTGTTGCCTTCCGATCTAGAGGGTGCAGATTCAAATCCCGCCACGGACCAATATGTTTTCGAAATTATATGTAAGTATACAACGCTGTGACGGTGAAGGAAAATATCGTGAGGAAACCTGCGCACGCTTACGAATAGATGCAAATGTCTACAACGGAAGCGAAACATCCACATGGGCAACTACCATTTACGCCAAAATGATATCAAATCTAAGTTGGGCAGGATTCTGAATTTCCTGGTAAGTACCCAACATTTAGACGAACTCTAAAAAGGGAGCGAGTCACGAGAGATCTTCTTGGTCGAAGTGACTTTATGACTGTATAAGCCTGAATAAAACCCAAAACTCAAATAATAATAAAAAACTTGCCAGCCTTTAAAGTTTGAAAGAAAATAATAAATAAGGCGAGGCAAGGATTCGGGCCTTAGGTAACTTCCCTCGGCGAAACACAACGTTGTTTCACGCCGGTGTTTGTATGAAGTCGTGGAATCACTTCGGCTCATTCAAGCTGTAGCATGGGCTTCGCATATTTATACCAAACTAGCAAACCTGGCGAACTCCGTTTCGCCACCAGATGGCTTCGTTTTATGTAACATTTCGTTTGGTGATCAAAAGATATGCTAAGCTATGTATCAGAGATGGCGCTGTATGTGAAAAAAGATTTTCCCACTTTTCTATTGAATTTTTTCCTGAATTTTATTTGCTATAAACCTCACGGAGCCCGAGACCTTTCCAACGAATGCAAAACCGTGGAAATCGGTTCGTGCGTTCTCGAGTTATGGCGTCAGGAAGGAAAACCCGACTTATTTTTATATGGTAGATAAACCATCATCATCTGCCTACTCACACAGCATGGCTATGGAGAGTTTGGGTCGTAACCCACCAAAATAGACCATAGAGACACAGTCTATAGACTTGAAAAGGATAAAAGGAAAAGGGAACAACAATAATTGTATTGACAATCGCATTTGCAGATTTTTTACTGACGCAAGCATTTTAACAAATAGATACATTAAGACGGTCGCGTTATGCATTACGCATGGCAGATATGTTTAAAACAGCGCATAAACCTTTTTTTATTTTTCATAAAGTTCGCTCAGCAGCTCTTATATATACGTTTATATTTCATGGCGCGTTTCCAATCGATTAAACTATTATTGAACTCAAACAAAGTGTGCTCAAATCCTTCTAGACAAAATAGTAATCATAAATTTTGACCGAGCATAGAACATTTTAACCTATCGCAGAGGTATCCCCTATTTTATTTATGTTAAAGTGTACAGGACGGTCAGGACGCTCACCTGATGGTAAGTGATACGCCTGACCATAACACACATTATTGAAGGAGACCAACAATTGAGCATAACGCTTCTGTTTCACAGGACGATATTTGGCAGTGCGGTGTTACCTACCTAGACGACTCTATCCAGGCTTGTATGATGCAGACGTCGGTCCATCGGGCTGGAGGGAGTCTTACGCTACGCTTGCCACATATAAAAATACAAAAGTTTTTTTTTTCCTAATTGCTACGCGAAGCTCCTATGTTTCGTATAACCTAATCTATACATATTAATAAAATTACAGTGTTTACTTGTAATATTGAAATAACTGTTATTTGCTTCATGCATATGAATATAATATATACGATACATACGCCAAAAACAATTTTAAAATTAATGCCTGTTAGTTTGTTCCGGGTGATCTCTGAATGGCTGGACAGATTTGGACGGGACTCTTTTTGACAGGTAGCTGATGTAATAAGGCAAACTTAGACTTAATTTATTTTCGAAATACTTTTTTATTAGGAAATAAAAAGTAAGTAAGTAAGATGTTCACCTCGGCGGCCGCGCGTCGCGTGTATAACGGGCTTTAACATGAATTAATAAAGCGATTTCAGGGTGTTTTTCTGCGGGAGAATATCTTATACCGCGGGGCACAAATAGTCTTACCTAAAATTGGCCAATATCGTTATGTACTTCTCTACTATAGATTAATTCTATAGAATATAAAAACAGTACAAATTATATTGAGCCTAGGACTGCAGTGTATTTTTATATTACATTAAGTAAACGAGTGATACGCCTGACCATGACAGTATGTGTTATCAAATGTTTTTTCTCATAAATATATTTAAGTGACCTTTCGCAAGACGTCGGGCGTTATGGCGTCTTACGCTACGCTTACCAAGAAAATATCTCTACTCTCGAGCTAGTATGCTCCAACGGCCATCGGTTCTCATACTAGACCCGTTTTCTCACTCTCTATTTCTTAAACTGCGATATCGTCATTATTATTATATTTTTTTCTTTCAGCAGTGTACAGAACGGTCAAGACGCTCACCTGATCGTAAGTAATACACCTGACCATACAGAAAACGCACAGTAACACTCACTATGCGGTCCCATCGTTGTATTCGAACCTACCACCCCTTACCGGAGCGCTTCTTAACCATAGGAACAACTAGATACCTATAGTACGCGATAAGTTGTGATGGCAATTTCCTAGTGTGTGTCATACTTACTTTGGTTGTTTATATTCGTTGCATCCCGATCGGGGGCGCAGGTAAATCCCGCCACGTACCATTTAAGATTTTTGTTCGAACTTCGAAAGTATATGTACGTTACGACGCTCTACGGTGAAGGAAACATCGTGAAGAACCTGCGCACGCCTGCGAAGGAGATTCAAAGGTTGTCGCTGATACCCAACCCGCACTGGGCCCGCGTGGACGACTAAGGCCTATACCGTTACGAGTAGGCTCGTGCCCCTCGGTGGCGACGTTTTACCTTTTGAACGCCACGCTATAAACGCATTGTCGTGCCTCCAGGCATGACAATGCAAAATTAATAAAAATACCTACGAAAAATATAGTAACTACTACTCTTTTTTCAACGTTGATTTCATATTTTAAAGAGCCCGTTCCTTGTCTTAAAAGCCCGTTTTTTGTCACGTATAAATGACGTTGCGTACAGGGCACGCAAGTGCTCGTCACGTATAGACAACGTAAAGAGCGTCGGTGATTCAATGGTGTGGACTGTTGCCTTCCTACCGGGAGGGCTGAGGTTCAAATTCCTCCACGTACCAATGTATTTTCGAACTTTCGAAAGTATATGTACGTTATCCGACGCTCTAACGGTAAAGGAAAACATCGTGAGGAAACCTGCGTACGCCTACGAAGATATTCAAAGGTTGTGCGTGAATCATCCCCGCATGTGTCCGATTGGACGACTAAGGCCTATACCGTTACGAGTAGGCTCGAGCCCGAGCCTACTCGTAACGGGGACATTTAATGAGCTGATGATGATAAATAAATAAAATAAATATCCACTGACATTCACACAGCGCCATCTAGCCCCAAGTTAAGCGTGAAGCCTGTATCGAACCCGGAACCCTTGGTGTTGCAGTCGACGTCTCAACCGCAACACCAAATGGGTCGTCAATAGATAGACCACGTTGGCGGTTAAAAGGTTAACGAAGACGACTATCTCACCTGAAGCTAATCGCGAACGAGCAGGGCTCCTTCTCGCTGGGGCGGACGAGGAAGGCGCCGTCGGTGTTGGCCTTCCGCAGCAACTCCTCGGCCTGGGCGCGCGTGCAGTTCGGGTGCCACCACTCCTTGCCCTCGTGCTTGTTCGGCTGGGGCACCGGCTCCTTCAGGGTTATCAGGAACTCCTGCGCACGTTTCCATGTAAGGTCGGGACAGTTCGCCGATAGTGAGACGCCTTGACCCCAATGCCCCAATTAAAATGCGCTAATAGAATCGTATTTTTTCTTTTTTTATGTCAGTGATCGCTCACCTAACGGTAAGAGATACCCCTGACCGTGACAAAAGCAGTGTTAAAGGAAATCCTTGTGTTGCGATGTGCAATAATAATAAATTATTTCTTTCTTTCTTTCAAATTAATAACAGTTGGAAATCATTTTTTTCTGTCAACACCGCTCTGCGCCTGTCACCCGAGATGACAGAAATTAGGTCTCTAAGGTATAAAAATCTCTCTATTAGGTATAATAATACACTAGTGGAAGAAATAAATAAACACATGGACATTTCAGTGAAATGGATGTTTTCTGTTACATATAAAAAAATTGGAGTGTTTGTAATACAAAAAGGACTATTTTTTTCTTCATATATGAATAAATATACGTACCGTATATATGCCAAAATAACAAGATTTAAAATTTTTGTCTGTCTGTCTGTTTGTTCCGGGTAATCTCTAAAACGGCTGGATGAATTTGGATGGGACTTTTTGGTAGGTAATTGATGCAATAAGAAAAACCAGGCTACTTTTATTTTAGCCAATACGCACAGCGGCCGCACGTCTCTTGACTTAACGAAGCGATTTTTCATTGTGTTGTACTGCGGGAGAATATCTTATTACGCGGTGTTATACCGCAGGGAACACCTGTCATACATATGAACCTTCCTCTTTAATTACTCTATCTATTTAAAAAACCGCATTAAAATCCGTTGCGGGGTTTCAAATATTCAAGCGCACATAGGGATATAGGTACAAGGAAAGTTACTTTTTTATACTATGTAGTGATCAGAATTCTAAATAAAAAATACAAACACCCACCTGACTCCTAAGCGGATGTTGCCTGTAATGCGTGATCAAACTGTACAAGCTGTCAAAGCAAATGGTCTCAATCAGATAGTACTTAGTCAGCCCGCGTTCCTGCTTCAACTTGATGCGGCAATGGTTCACCTTGCCCTGCCTCCAGAACGACAAACAATAGTCTCCAACGAACGTCACACTCTCCCTAACGAGGAAAGTGCCATCACCCAGGTGGGCATGAGCCCGTAGCAAATCCTCAGCCTCCTGCCGATTCCCGGCCAACTTGCCGTGGAACCAACACTCGCCAAAGTGCAGCTCGTCCTGCGGTATCGAGTTCGCTTCGCTCTCCACTTCGCCATCGCTGTCCAGGTCCGTTTCGCCCTGGGTGCTATAGTTCTCCGTGTAGTACAACTTGTTCTCGGTGAGCACGAACGCGTGCGGATTCCACTCCTTGTCCACCGGATCCTCGAGCAGCAGTATGCCGTTCTTGATCGAGTTGCGCAGATCCAAATCTTTGCCGTCCTCCTGGCGGACCGCGAAGGAATTCTCTTCGGCGCCTTCCGGCAGCTTCTTGTGTTTCAGTATGATCTTGCGGCGGAGTTCTTTGGGCGAGGGGAGGGCGGTTTCGTTCTTCTCCACCGGGTGGACCAGCAGCATGTCGCCGAACACGTCCTGGAAGGCGGTCGCCATCCGACGTTGTTGGGGCAGCGAGCAGTTGTCTTCGATGGACAAGATGAGCGGGTAATCGGAGGCGACGAAGGCGTGCTCCTTGATAGTTCTGAGGACGTCCATGAATCGGATCTTGGTGGTGAGCGTGTGGCCGTGGTATATGAAGGGTGTGCCGTCGGGCCCGTCCCAGCAGTCCAGCTCGATGCACCGACAGCCGGAGCGAAGGCATCGCACGTACGCTTCAAGTGATGATTCGCTTGAGAACTGGTCACCGGTCAGGTATCTGTAATGTACTCTTGCTCAGTGATTGAGTTTGTATTATGTTTAGTGATTTTAAAAAGTAACATTTTTTCCATATATCACAGTTTAAACGCAAAATAATAAATTGTGGAGAGACTGAGCAGTTTTTAAAGAAGCCTCGAAGCCGGAATTTTGTAACGGTTGAAATGTCGGCTTATAAACCAAATGTTCCTGGTCCGATTCCCATTCTGTATAAAATAAAAGTATCTCTAATACAATCTCGTGTCTTAAATGGAGACTAGAATACGTTGTTGTCTACTTAATTTGTCACACTATGTACGAATAAATAAATGAACGTAGCATTAATCTTATTTGAAATTAACGATGATAGCATATTGACTACATGATTGTATGTTATTTACTTGAGGGTTTGTATGGGTACTCACGTGTTGTGCGATGATGATATCCAATAATGGGAGAGAGGTTTCGTCATGTCCTGGATGACCTCATCGTGTTTGCCGTTCCATATTGTGTTCTGTTTCGAGAACAGCATCTCGATAAACTGTAAAAAAGTCAACAATAAGAGTGTCGGATCACGCGAAATTGACAAATTTGTCAAAAATACATGTTGTAATGATTTCATTCTTAATTTGTGGATTTTTTTTTTATTGCTTATGTAGGCAGACGAGCTGGCGGCCCATCTGATGGAAAACGGTAACCGCCGCTCATGGACAACTGCAATGCTAAGGGCATAGCCATGCCGCTGCCTATCAAGAGGAAAGGGCTCTCTTTAAACCTCGTTTGAAGAAGGACATGTCGTAGTTATTAGGGAACACCGAGGCGACCTCCCAGCCTCGGTGTTCCATAATTTGCACGCACGCGGAAGGAACGATCGCTGAAGGATTTGATATTTGTTTTTAGCGTCCAGGCATGCCGTTGAGTGTCAGGGCCTATACTGTATGAAGTTCCTTTAGGGACAATAATTTAAGATTTTTATTTCTTTGTGTTCTCCCATATGTTATATAAAAACTGTACTCAGTCATAAAGGAATGATACATTCATTTGGCCATGGTATGGATCGACAGAAATCGACTTACTATCATTAAATTCATTCAACACTACCTCTATCGGGCATATTATAAAAACCTAATAATAATAAACACATACCTCATTGAGCGTGAAGTATGGCTCGTATATATCCCTCTGCGGGTCGCGCAGATAGTCCCTGATGAACTGTGAGGCCTTCGCCTCGTCCTCGCCCATGCGGTCGTGCTGCTCCACCACGAGAAAACGTTGGAACTCGCGCAACGTGATGTTCGTCCCATTGGTGCAATACAGGGCGTACTTGTCGAATATATCGTGCACATTCTGCGGGAACAACGGCTGTCGTTAGTAAAATAGTGAATGTGGAAATAGTAGAATAATTAATGTGGAAGTATTCAAATAGTGAAGGTGTAATTAGTAGAACAGTGAATGTGTAAAATGTAGAATAGTGAATCTGGAAGTAGTAAAATAGTGAATGTGAAAGTAGTTAAATAGTGAAGGTGGAAGTAGTCAAATAGTGAATGTAGAAGTAGAGAAATAGTGAATGTGAAAACAGTGTAACACTGAAGGTGGATTTACTAAAATAGTGAAAGTATAACTAGTAAAACAGGGAAGGTGGTGTAAATAGAAGAATAGTGCATGTGGAAGTAGTAAAACAGTGAATGTGAAAGTAATTAAATTGTGAGTGTAGATGTAGCAAAAAAGTGAAGATGGAAGTGGTAAAATAGTGGAGGTGGAAGTTAGCAAAATAGTGTAGATGCAAGTAGTAAAATAGTAAACGTAGAGGAAGTAAAATAGTGTAGGTAAAACATTTTTTTATGCTAAGGCTTAGAGCTCAGACAAGTGGCAATAGTCCGTAGTTATCCATAGACTATATTGCTGATATAAAAAAGAGATGTACAAAAGTTGAACACTTCACTTTTTGGAGGCTTATGGAAAAATCTAAACCTATATTCTATATATAAGTAGAAATACCATTTTCATATCGATTGCAATGCCACCATTCAGTCAGCTAGCATATTATTGAGATTGGAGCAATACAACTCTTTACCAAAGATTTATTAGTAGCATGGATTTTTTTTAATTCCTATCAAATTATCTTATGTTTTGCAAAGTAGAAAAAAGATCTGTCTACCCCTAGGGGAAAAATAACATCAAGGTTTGTATACATATAATGACCTGAATTTATGAAAAATAAATAATAGGGTGATTCTTCCTTCCTATAACTTAAGCAAGACATTAAGACATATAAAACCATGGATTATAAATAATAATTAAAGCAAATAATACACATTTTACAATACTTACATTCTCATCAAATATCAGTTTGTGATAGAGTAAAGAGAAGTCATCGAAGCCTATTTCCCCCCTCTTGTTTGTGTCCACCTCTTGGAATATATCCCTCAACTTGCTGGTTGATATTTTACAATTGATTTTCGGCAAAAATGCTTTTAATTCCTTCAAAGTTATTCTGAAAAGAATGGTAAAGTCAATATGCCAGTCCCTCATAACTGCCGCCAACAATCATAGGAGTTGCCGGAACACTGCCGTTACCACACAGTTTATATTTACGTAACATATTTTATTCGACGACCCATTTGGTGAAGCGGTTGAGACGTCGGCTGCAACACCAAAGAGTTTCGCAAAGGGTGCATGAACATGTCTATTTGTAATGGTCTAGTTTGTACGTATTTACAACAATAAAAATTATAAGTATGTTTATCCGTTGTTTAGTACCCATAATACAGGGTTCACGCTTAACTTGGGGCTAGATAGCTTTGTGTGAATGTAAGTGGATATTTATATTTTTATTAATTTAATTAACTATTTATATTAACGCACACAGCGTGCATGAGGGTACAGGATCAAGAAATCGAACTCGATAACATAAATGCGTGGTAGGTTTCAGCCCAAACTTCCCATAGCAATGTCGTGTGGGAAGATGTATCTCTATAATGTAATAAACGCCTACGCAGTGTAGCTATCTGAGTGTCGATATATGATCCGGGGATCCTTTTGTTAGAATCGCGTAGGTAGCGAATACAATGAAAGTCTGTGCGGTTCTATTAATGAAATTTCAAACTAAAACACCTGACTATCTGTAGAGAAACATTATCCGACTAAGTGGCGGTCTTTGTATAACGTCACAGGTCCTACGGCGATTTAGAAGCTTTGAAGGTGGGTGGGTGACATTACATTACTACCTACTTGATAAGTTTAATAAATACACTTTGCTTGAACATGAAAACCAATATGTTAACATACATATTGTATTTCATATTCATAGCAAATATAAAACAATGTTTTCTTTCTTCTTACTTTCTTCTTTCATACATAGCTTGCATTGTTTGCTTGTATAGGCTCATGGTTTCTTAGCGTGCTATGGAGAGGGCTATGTTAGGTGTTGCCCTACGCGATATGATTCGAAACGAAGGTATCCGTTTGAGAACTAGGGTGACCGACATACACAAGATTAACAAGTTTATATGGCAGTGGACAGGTACGCCAATAGGTACTAACATGAAAATAAAATAAATATATTATATAGCAATATACTGATATCTGATAAGTTTCACATCATTTGATACTAACAAAAGCATACCTTGCCTTGCCTTTGTTATAACCCTAAAATGCAGAACCACGTAGAGTAGACATTGCACTATACATGCGACACTAAATATTATAAATATTAACCATAACTTTTGTTTTATTATTCAGTATGTAGGTCCAGCCTGTCTGAAGGTTAAAGAATAAGTTAGCGCATGTAGCCATGTTTTATTCATTGACTGTCACCAGTATTAAATGCAACACCTAGGACGTTTGGTGTAAGCACCATTTTATATAAAGTTCATTTAATTTTGAATACATTACTGGCTATGTAAGGTAAGGTTACCTGATATATTTTTAAACTCATGGACAGCCAGCAATGTATAATTGATTTCAATAAAGGCCACCTGCGAACAACCGCAGTAGTAAGTTCGAAAAAAAAACATCCATCTGCTACCCGCCACCTTAAACAGGTGATCAGTCCATCTGGTCGGGGGTCTGCCTACGCTTCTCTAGAACCCTTCCGACCCATCGGTTCTACGTATTGAGCTGCCAACTGTCACATTAACTCGTATAGGTCGAATAATTCAACAGTCACCCTGTATGGTTCCACTGCAGGGCAGGGGCCTTCCCCAACAACATGGCCATGGGGAGATTCTGTTGTGGCCAGGTGTCCCGATTAGCGCGGGACGTCCCGATTTTCAGGGGTCTGAGAATGCGTCCCGACGCTAAATATCCCGATTAAATAAAGAAAATCAGATATCACCAAAAACATTCTGTAAAAAATCTAGCTAAGTCTCGATGGAGCTGCTTGATTATCTCTAAACAGTAATGAAATCATTGTCATGTTCAATTTAAAAATATACATTTACGCTACGTAACTTTTACTAATTACATCACTGTTCCATTCAAAGTGGCACGTCATCAGTGTCTCATCACATTTTTTATTGTTACCCGTCCCGACCTGAAATCATAAATCCAGTTTTTTTGGCTTCGTGTCCCGATTCGAAACAAATTGGACCTGGCACCATTAGTCGTAGCCCACCACGTGGGCCTAATGCATATTGGTGTACATGAACTTTTTTTTTAATATCTGTCCGATGTTTAGCCATTATTAAGAATACTTATTCATTTCTAACCTCCTTGCTGTAATAAAAGTTTAACTAAAAGGGGCTGCGGTGGGAAAGCCATACCAATTCAGATATGCAACAGTTTAAATTTTATTTATTTATATTGTGATTTCAGCATCTTCTTTGTATACAAATAGTTAATTTTATTTTATTTGCAATTGAGGTAAAAAAGGCTATAAACAGAACTAAGAAAACGCTAATTAATGTATCTAAAAAGAGAACCATAAAATATTCTGGAATATTTATAGAGAAGGAGAGAAATAAACTACGAAAAAGGACAATTTATAAATGCAAATGTTTACCAGGACCTGCTCCTGTAAAACAACATTGATGGTAAACGCAGCGATATCACCACCGACGTAAATGGATCTAGACAGTCCGACACCGTCGACATAGTAATTTCCATATTCCCATATGACGCTCCCACTCAATCTGAATTTAAATAAATAAATATCTACTGACATTCACACAGCCGGTAAGTACTAAACAACTGATAAACATACTTATATATATTTTTTTTATAAATACATACATTATACATAGAAAACAATCAGACCCATACAAAAAGACATGTTCATGCACACAAATGTTTTGTACTACCTGCGGATCAAAACCGGAACCTGGGGTAGTAGCCAAAGTCTCAACCGCTACACCAAATGAGTCGTCAATATATGTTTTTACAGCAATATATTTTCTTTCAGGTGCAGATTATTCTGGCGCAACATGTGGCACACCTATATCCAGCACTGGACTGCGACAGGTGAAGAGAAGAGAGAGGAAAAATAATATACTTACTTTTCATGTGCGTTTTCAATTAGATAAAATTCCTTGCGGAGCCAGCGTTCAATTTGTAAGGGATAAGACGCACTTATAGCCTCTTCCACAAGGAACTTCAAGCCTCGGACCCACGCATCACATTCTTTATCAGTTTGAGCTGCAAAAGAATTTTTTTTTTTACACAATTACTAACTAAACTGACTATTTTGTATTCAAACCATTTCAAATGAACACCGTCACTTATCTGTGTTACAACAATTATCTTTTAGATTACAGCTTACCCTATTTTATCATTTGTGTATGCTAATATGTATGTAAGTCATCACTTTCATAATGGCTGTTCCAGTGTAGAGACTGTATTGTTTTTGCCATCTATACAGTAAGAAGAAGAAGTGAAGAGATGGAAACTTATTGAATAGCAAAGCCAATGAAATTTTACGGGATTGTTAGGTGGAATTTGTAAAACATATGATGTATATGAAACAAGTTGACAACACAAAATAACTTACAACCAGATGTAAGTTCTTGAAAAAGTTATAGGAATGGCTTAAGAAGTAGCTTTTTACAATAGTTGTTGTATGACTTTAGGAAGGAAGCCCAAATAACTAATGGATAATGAGATGACAACAATTCCGCTCAGCAAAAAAATATTTATTATTGGGCCATAAAATTTTGAATTTTATTCAAGTTCAGGGACCGTATACCTATCATAATCCCATATGTGGCATGTCAAGTAATTTTAATATTGATGATGATTAGGACATTTAATAGATTCTCGTTAGGTTCATTTACAGAGGATCTCAGGGTAGTTGTAAGCTGTTGAGATACTGGGGTTTGTTAATATGTGTCCATTTCACAACTCTGCCACATACACATGAATGTTATAAACTTTACTTCATCATTATCATCACAGCCAAAAATTTCCACTGCTAAACAAAGGCCTTCCCTCATAATTCCATGTCTTGTCTGTGTGTCACTTCACAGATAAGCTAACTGTCTGTTTAGTTCACTACATAACATAAAAACTATTAACATCATCACCAGCGAAATTTAAATCCTGCAAAGTGTATGAGTGGATTGCTTACTTCTTATTCCAACATATTCTAGCTTTGGTAGAAAATGAATGTAGTGACCTTGTTCATGGCCATAGCATACTGCCTGATTATGAAAAAAATAAACTAAAGAACCCTAAAACACATCACATAAACAACATCACATAAATCACCTGTTCCCAAGAGCTAAAACATTCCTCTATAGTCAAACATCTATAGATGTTTGCGTCTAAGTCTAAGTAAACAATACAATCAATACTATTGTTGCCGGCAAAGCTGGGAAGGACACTCCGGGCAACGGCAGAGTCCACCTCCAAAAAATCAATACTTGTGACTTGCACTCATACAAAATGAACATTCTTTCGCATGGAATTGAAAATATCCACCTATAAAAACATGATATTCTAGCTATGCTGGTAAAAATAGATGCCTGTTTACTAAACAAACTAACAACAGGAAACAATATGGCTAACGCAGAACACCCCAAGAGTCATTTGTATTTAGAAGTGTCGCTCATGCACTCGCCTATAAGTACTATGATAGATTTTCTCAAAACATATGGTACTCTTACCAGAAAACGACGCTGTACGCAGTTTGAATTCGGTGCCATAGAATATTGTGAAGCATTTGGAAGTCTCGAATCGCTTCGCTTCCTCGGGCCAACGCTCAAAGTCCTTGGATCCCTTGCCGACCCTCACTTCCTTTATGTCCCGTATGTCGAGAGCGCCGTCATATGCTTGCCTAGGGACCACGTTAGTACGAATCCAGATCACTTGGTGCGTTTCCCGGCGCACCATCATCAAGCGCCGTTCCGGACGCTTTCGAGGATAGAACTTGAAGACAGTTGAGCCCCTTTCAATGTACGAAATCAGTTGATCGGCCTCATGGATCAACCTATCGTTGTTCCCATTAAATCGGACAGTACTCATTTTGCATCCGTTCTGTTCGCGAGATGTTACAGAACTGAGCCGCGCAGCCGCGTTGCAGGCTACATGGAATAAAGTATCGACTGCATATAAGTAAATAAATATTATAAGTTAATAAAATGTATTCGCACAGAAAACTGAACACTACGCACACAGCGCCTGTGCCTGCTGTTTTGTTTGTTTGACATTTCCAAACCAAATTAGAGACAGATTATTGCATGCTGATGTGAAAGAAAGCTAGTGATGTCAAATCACTATTATTTTACTTGATATTTTAAGAAATACCCAGTAAAAATATTTTAAATATTGTGAAATGTATTTAGATCTTTAATAAAAGATATTAATTATGACTTATTTTTGATTATTATTCATGCTTTACGTATCCCAAAAAGAATGACGGACTTTCAAATGCTCTTGGGCAACAACAGGTAGTATATTTGGACCTCGACTTGGACACGAAAATCCCTCCTCATTGTAATTGATCCATGTAAACATATTTCCTACTTGTGATTATAATTTTTTAATCGATCCTAACGACCTGAACGTAAACGAGATCTATTTTCAATCCTTTCTTTTCAGGGAAATTATTCCTTAAGCATGTAACTTTTAATGTCCAGGACATCACATCTGCTGGTGGTTGCCACAACTTTCCAGTTGCAGACGAGGGTCTTAGGGGAGGCCTTTCCAGCAGAGGAATTTATAGATTTAGGCCCGTATTCTAGAACAAGACTCAAGCGTTGATCTTCACTTAAGTAGAGTTAGAAAGGGATAGCGCTCTATACTATAAATAGCACCATCCTTTTCTCAATTGAGTGGTCGGTTAACTAAAGTCTCTCCGTGTTAAAAAAACCACGTTACGCCATTCACCCTGGTTACTATCGTAAGATGGTAATCCATTTCAAATTGCCAATAGCCCGGCTATGGGATGGCCTATACCCAGTTGGACGTTATGGACTGGTTAAATTATTAAATAATAATTAGGTATTTCGGTTGGGCAGTCCAGTCAAGCCAATCAGGCCACCTGTAATTAGGTATTTGTCCCCTAGTAACCCTACTTTTCGTTTTGATATAAAGGTTCCTGCGTCTAATTTCCTGGATACAAGCTTACCTCTTCGTTTCATGTGCATACGTACGGTACGCACCTACTGTGAACAGCAATTCATTCATTGGATTTGTACTATAACTTATGATTCAAGGTGGAAAGAAGGTAGGTACTTATCTACAAGTAAAAAATCTTTCGTGGCGGTGCGATAACGCTACTCGCTAACGATTATACATTGTGGCAAAGAAAATTATGAGACTATGTGTGTAAGATGTGCTTGTGTGCACCAATGCGCGTGTGTGCGATAATGTCCAAGTGTGTGTAAATGGGCGAGTGTGGGATAAGTAGGTGTGTCGGTAAATGTGCGTGGGTGAAGCGGCAACTACCTAATGTAGAGGTATTTATGTTATATCAGTATCGATTAGAAAATATGGTGTCGTGATTTTCATTCATTTCATCACAATAAAAAAAATAGTTTTAGTTTCCTGCGTGTTATAAATCCTGGGGCTTAATGAAATTTCTTTGCGTGACTAAGTAAGTACGATTGCAGTGAGATGAGACGGTTTACTCTTCTATTAATGATATTAGTATTAATTGGTAATATTTGGTAAGGTGATTAACTACGTAAATTTCCAATAGATTATATCACCATAGGTGATGTTATCAATCGATCATCTTATGAGTCATTGGTCTCGCCGACTGCTGAACTTCCTCTCCGCGGTAGATGTGACCTCTCAAGGTACCGGTATGATGTGACCTGCATCCAGCTACTTTTATTAAGGCATTATTATTATTAACTACAGGTTAAAGCTTAGTTTGGGGCTAGATGGAGCTGAGTGAATGACATCATCATCAGCTCATTAAACGTCCCCACCGAGGGGCACGAGCCTACCCGTATAGGGTGATTAGGCCTTAGTCGTCCACGCGGGCCCAGTGCGGATTGGACGACTTCACACACAACCTTCAAATCTCTTCGAAGGCGTGCGTGAAGGTTTCCTCAAGATGTTTTCCTTCACCGTATGAGCGTCGGATAACGTACAACATATATTTTCGAAAATTCAAAAATACATTGGTACGTGTCGGGATTTGAACCACAACCCTCCCGATAGGAAGGCGACAATCCACACCACTGAGCCACCGACGCTCACGACGAGTGAATGACAATGGATAGGTATTTGTAAATATTAATTACGTATGAGGTAGGTACATATTGCAGATGGAAGTCCCACTCTGTTCTTACAATTCGTGGTTTTCACTAAATAATATAAGAGCGTCTTTGGCTTATTTGTGTGGACTGTTGTCTTCCAATATAGAGGTCGCAGGTTTAAATCCCGCCACGTACCAATGTCTTTTCGAATTTTCGATGTCGGCCCATCGAGGATTGTGACATAAACCCTTTGCCAGTTTTTGCTTTTAGTTTCGTACGTCGTCCTTGATTATTTAATTATGATTTAAGTTTCAACATAAATGTTCCCATGGTTTCGGAGAAAAGAGTGAAATACGGACAGATATGACGAATTTATCAGGGTTCCGTTTTTTGCTATTTGGCTACGGAACCCTACCTCATTATAAACTTAACCATATCAGCCACAAAAAGTCTTATCTAAATATAGACCTTCCTCAAATACATGCGCTTTACCTTCGAAACTATCAAAGAATATTATGTGGTAGGTAGGTATAGCTTTACCTATAGTAGAGCTATAACTTGAGGAATATCGTAAACAAATTAATTTAATCATATGTGGTTTATTGTAGGTCGGCTTAACTTTCAGCACGGTACAAAATATAACATGCAGTATTCCAACACCATACAAACGGGCGAAAATCGAGTTATACCTAGTCTGTTTCACGAAAGAAGCCCTGCAGACGTTGCGCCACTGTCGCCAGACGGAATGATACCAGTACTGAGGAAAATATTTACCTACTTTAAATTTAAGGATAATTAGTAAAAAATATCTGTAATGTTTAAATAAGATAAGTTTAATATTTTGTACATTAGAGAAACAAATACATTTTAGTATGATATTAATTTATATTTACCCTTTAACCGGCGCAGTTGCATATATTCAACAGTCAATAGATTTACTAAAGTCACGGCGGTAATTAGGTCAAAGATTAAAATGTTACCTACTTTTCATACATTAACACATCGTGTTTCTGTTAAGTTGACGTATGATTGAATATTGGTATTTCAATATTTTATTTTTACTCAGGTTACTCCGGCAAAAGCTAAAAATCAGTGATTCACTCTTTGAGTGTTAATTATATTGAGTTATTGCCCTTTTGTACTGCTGCAAAATGTATGTGTGGTTTGCAGTTTAATCATAATATATAACAAAATGTTTTGTGTTTAACAATAATGTTGTGTATTGGTATGTAACTATATTTTTTTAAGTATTTACTAAACATGTATGTCTTTTAGTGCAATTAAACGATTTATCTACCTATACTAAATGGCTCTTCTAAATTTGCCCACAATTTACTTAATATTGGTGGTTTCTTTGCATAAATGGTACCCATTAAAGATGTCGCTTTCTTACTTTTTGTGTTGCTTATTTGTTTTATCCGGCCCATTAGCAATTAAATTACGAAAATAATAGTAATTGTATTTATTATAGATACCTAATTTCGATTATGCATTAATTATTGTTAAATGTTGTCTCTTAGAATAAATTAGACTGTTGAAAAGTAAAAAAACAATCAATACGGCAAAAAATAAATACATGGCAACTCAAAAAAGTACCTATTATGGCGGCGAGTCTCTTGCAAAAATGGTTGAGTGGTACCAAATCACCTTGATTTTTTTGTTCTGCTTGCAAGAACGCTTTCACCTTTAGTAAAATATGTCGGACCAAAATTTTTTACAACTATTGGTATAATCAACAATCCATATAACACTTTGATGTAGCTAAAAAGTCACCGAAATCTGTTACAACCAACAAATTATTAGAATTGGCAAACAATAATATGGCCGATCTGTCAATTTTAGTTCCATAAATCGCCGCGGGACTTCTTTCGTGAAACAGATTTTACTATCGAGTTATACCTAGCTCATTAAACGTCCCCACCGAGGGCTACGGGCATATCCGTAAAGGGTGATTAGGCTTAGTCGTCCACGCCGGCCCAGTACGGATTGGCCGATTTCACGCACACCTTCAAATCTCTTCGCTGGCGTGCGCAGGTTTCCTCACGATGTTTTCCTTCACCATGAGCGTCGGATAAACGTACGGGATTTGAATCTGCACCCTTCAGATCGGAGAGCAACATTCCACAACAATGGATCACCGACGCTCAACCATGACCATGAGTACTGATATTATTTAAAATTTACTTATCGGTTCCCGGATGGTCATAAAAAATAACTTAAACCTACAGGCAACCGAAGGATTTCCGGATGGTCTTAAAAAAACCTAACTTATTTGTAACTCCGCACCTAGGGCCAAGATGACTGATTTTTCTTATTTCTAGTTTTATGGATTTTAGTATGTTTTCCACGACGCTTGGCTTTTAGCTCCCCACTAACGATTGATTTGATAAGTGACTTGATCGGACACCCAAGAAATCATAACGGAAAAACGTTTTACAAAACCCATCGAATTAAGATTCGTCCGACAGCCGTGCTCTCATACAAAATGACTCAGTATAACGTTCCGATTCTTGCAAATTATGAAATTTTCCAAATTAAAAATCCGCCAACAAATTCTGTCACAGAATCATTCAGGTGGGCTCGCTTAACCCTCCTACCATCACAGTTTACTTATTTGTAGCAAGGGTATCGATTTCTAATCCAACCCGTGATATTTACATTCACCTACTATCCGCTATGTTCCGATAGCCAAGCAGCTCTAAAAGCATTAAGCTCAACCACTTTAAAATCAAAGCTGGGTAAAAGACTGCGTGACCAAACTAAATGACCTGGGAGGAAATAACAGGATAACTCTCAAATGGGTACCAGGTCATTCTGACATCATTGGCAACGAAAATGCTGATGAACTCGCAAAGGCTGGGGCAAACGCCATCCAAAAGACTGTAGAACCTGTCTGTGGCATCGCTGAAAGCCTAAGGAAAAATGAACTAGAACGGAAGCTCCTCGAGGACTCTGTCAACTACTGGCTAGAGTCACCAGAGGCAGCTCACTCAAAAGCGCTAATCAAAGCCTATTCAAAGAAGCGAACCTCTGAACTGCTAGGTCAGGGTCCTTGTAAGGGCACTGACTGGACACTGCAAGCTGAAAAGTCACCTTCACAAAATGAAGCTAAGTGACTCGGAAACTTGCAGATTCTGCGCGGAAGAGAGAGAGACACCAATGCAACTCTGCAATTGTGGTCCTCTACAATGGAAGCGAAATATCCACTTGGGTAATTATTATCTATGCCCAAGTGACATCAAATCTATAAAGTTGGGCAGGGTCCTAAACTTCCTAAAAAATGCCCAACTATTAGATGAACTCTAAGAGAGGAGCGAGTCACAAAAGATCTTCTAGGTCGAAGTGACTACAGGTCTGCATAAGCCTGAATAGCCCTCAAAACCCAAATAATAATAATAAATACTATCCGCTAATTCAGATCATATCGCTCCATCAGGTTGGGGTCCGCTTTGTCGTTGTAATTGTACAAATGTGATAAATTAATGCTATTTGTACCATCATTGGTACTTGAACAATGGCACTGCGCCGAGAAGTTCTTACCACACCCCATGGACCTCGATGGTCCGCCCTAGTAACCGGTCGACGCACTTTTATTATAGTGTTCTTTGAGTACACAATTACTTAAAACATGTATTATCTCGTTTCTTTCCGTATGCTTTGGCTTTTACCTTAGTTATTTACTTATTCCCGGCTAACAACAAAACATAAGGTATTAGCTCATAATCAGATTTAGTTTTTATCGTAATCTCCTTTAATTAAGCTCAAATATAATGGTGAAAATAAAACAAGGTTTTAGATTAAAATTTTATTTGTTAGAAAAAATACAGTTACATTATCCCAAAATATTTTCCATTTCAATACTGGCATACATACGAGTATGTGGCCAGTGTTACAGAGAACGGAAAATGGACATCAGCGTCGTAGGTGCTTAAAATAAATAAAACTTAATACCTAATGGTACACAACGAATAAAATAAGTACATTACAGACAAAGGGAAACTCCGCGACCCCGGCGGACGTGCGGAGAAAACTCAAATCTTTATAATGGTTGCAGGACTTCCAATGTGTTGCTATTGTTGGACTCGCGTGGGTCGGCCCTATTGAAGTGTGTTCTCATTTTTGCCTCATTTTATTGTGTCTGGTATCACGGTGTTCAACGGGTTAAATAATGTTATCTTAAACCGGCGGTAGGCGCAACCTTTTGCTTGTATAAAATGTGTAATAAAATACGAGAACAATAATCCTAGACTAGTTTAGCGTAGAATATGAAACATATTGATTGTAGAATATGGTCGAAATTTGTTCTCATAGGTACTATAAATGGTCACGTACCTATTTAGTGAATCTCGTAAAATGCTTCCAATGAGGACACACCGCGAGCCGCCAGATTATTGTCCCAAAACCATTCACATACACCAATAATAAAATATACATTTCCAATATACTCTAAAACCATCCATATTCGATCTTGTTGATCAATCATAATAATAAATTTTCTTTATCACATTTTACGATTATCAAGTAAGTATACATAATTATAAGAAAATATATAAAAAATGGCGGTCATCTGTTTGCACTTGCCCAGTCCCGTGTTCAAATGTAAATATAATTATGTAATAAACCGGGCAATAAAATGTTTATGATAAATGTATTCCAGTGTTGATTTCCATATAAATTTTATAGGTCTAATAAACTATGAATAAAAATATGATTCCATGACAATATTGTTAATATAATAAAACTCATCGATCCCAAAATTGACGCTTATAAATTATTGTTACTCACACTTGACAAAATCAACAAATCCGGACATTTCGCTGTGTTTGAGATCCAAAGTGAGTGAGTTCTAATATGGACTAATTAATGTAGAGCATAACAACTTACATATCAAAGAAATCTATGATGAATATGCTTTACGAGTGTTCCACAATATGAATATCTGCGGAATGCTAAAAGGGAATATCGGAGTACCTAAGCGCAAACAATTTGACAAAATCAAGCGGCATTCATTTTGTAAAAAAATACCTTAAAAACAATTGTAAATTCACAGTACAGAAATTGGTTTAGATTCTTGTCCATAGAACTGTACACAAAACTAGTCTGTAAAAATCAAATTCAAATATGGCTTACATTTTTGCTTACAACGCTTTTAATGTTTATTCGCCGAACACTCAGCCTATATATAGATATAATTCAGAAAGTATGTGTGCCCTTTCTTTCAAATCTGCCAACATAATATACAATAATAATAAACAACACCTAGAAGCTAATACTCCACGCCTCTAAAGTTAAAAAAATAATATATTTTTTGTACTTTTCATATAAAACAGAATAGAAGCTTCTAGATGTTTTTTATTCTCCCCACCGTGCTGCTATATTCAATTAGTGTGATAAAAAAGGGAAAAAGAAAAATAAGAAATCAAAATGGCCTTATTATTGAAATCCAAGATGATATGGACGAAAGGATCACGCATTAAATGGCTTTACTGCAATACAGTAAACATTTATTCTGAATTATTGATACATTCAGTTTTGCTGCACTTGAATTTGAAATTCAGCCGAACATCTGCGGACGTCAATATTTGGATGCAAAATTTTGCTGTATTTATCAGTTCAAGGTTTGAAAATACTTCGTATTCGAATGATTTTAAATGAGCCAAAGACGTAGATTGATAAAAACAATATAAATCTTAATTGACGATTCAAAAGTATTTTTTTATAAAGGTAATTTGAATTCTTTTAATTTTTTTTAATTTTCATTTATAAATTATAAAGATATTTTGATTGTTTCTATTTTTTGCAAGGTAGGATGCATGTGTAATCACATTTTAAAAGAAAAGCTATTACGACAATATTAATCAACTTATCCAAACCATGATAAATAAATAATATGTGCTTAAAATTTAATAGTTTGAATATTTTATTGAACTTTGGTGAAATCGTACTAAAATAGTATAAAATTATTGATTACAGAATGGATATCGCCTCTATCAAAAATATGTAATAAAGTGTCGTTTCGTTTTAATTAACTATATTTACCTCGGGTACAGCAACAACACTAATAGCAAATAATTTACTTTCTTTCTTTCAAATAATTGTAACCACATAATATGGGTCCCCACTGAACAATTCTTATGCGCAGAGTACCGATATTATTTTGCAGGCAGTGCAGTTTGGAATGTAATTAGCTTTACGCATACAAAGCCGAGACTCAGTTCAGTCAATAAGAAAGTCAGTTAAATTTAGTGTTTTGATCTGTAAACCATATGGAGCCAAAATCCTAATATCGAAACGAAATGTTACCTCCACGTGAATAATCTTTTCTTATAGCACTCTTGATTTGAAAGGGTTTACTAACTGACATGAAACTTGATGTAAAAATGTTAAGATCGATATTGGATTTTGAAATATGATGAGAGGTCACCCGCTGGCGATTAGAGCCGTGTGTAACGAACCGCAAGTGTTTTAACCCTGCTTGCATTGAGATCTTGTTACATGACAACTCATTACTACAATTTTCACGCTGGGACTACGAGTGGAGATTTCGTGAACCCTTAAGACATTTTTTAAATGTAGGTCATTTGGCAGTTATTAGTATTTCAAGGTTAAGTGACGCCGAATGACTAACAAGTTGAAAAATACTGTTTGAATTCATTCAACTCCACATAATGTCGTTTATTCCCGGTCGTCCCTACGCTTTCGTACCCAGAAAGGAAAAAAGTTTCGTTCTTTCTTCAAAGTGGGGATGATTGGAACTTTTTATTTTCCACTAGTTCCGTTCATTGTTGGAATCCATCTCGACTTAATTAGTCCCCATTGGGACAAAGGGGTGGGGACGACCAATAATAACACCATATTACATTGACAAAACATACTCCCCATTTCGATAGCCATATAGGCATAACTTATTCGAACTTACAGACTAAATAGTTCAACTTAAAGCTAAACTAGCATCTCCATCTGCTGGTGCTGTTTGACATGTGTCTGAGTTTTGTATACCGAACTGAAGGTTTTCTTATTCGAGAGGTAGAGAAGCAAAAGTGATCACCATATTTAATGATGCTGCCATCAGAATAATATTGATATATTCGGGCGATATTTCTATTAAAACAACGAAGGTGATTGTCACTTCTGCTCCTATAGCCTACATTCACAAACTAGCCCATTTACGTTGTCAATATTTCAGGCATACATTTCATGTTTCCGATTTTGATAAATATTCGTCATTTGCAACACTAGACATTTTATAACCTGTTAAAACTGACACATGTCAATGTCAAAGATGACAGATGACAATAACGGTTTACACCGCCGAGTAAACAATACAAGGCAATACTCGAGCACGATCAGATGCTGTTTATAAGTCCTACATTTGCACTATTTGTGCGGTAACTTATCGAACTATTGGTTATATCGACCATTGCTTGGCTTTTCCACGCGGAATTATCAACCTTAACGCTACACCAATAAATACGATTATATAAGTTTGTAAATTGACAGTGAAAGAGATAGATAAGTATTGCAGGTGAATTGAATATGTACTTTACCACTATAGAAATAGATACTAGTTTTATTAGGCTGTATACCATACTAATGCATTGTGCCAAATGATTGAGGATACCACAAACAGTTTGAATTATATGTTCATTCATCACCGAACACCAATTGCATGAATGATCTATGAGAAAAAGGTAATGATGGTATTATTATTCTTCAAAACTGTCGTGGTATTTCTGAACTATGACTCAGACAAAGTCTAACTATTTCAAATGGCTACACTATATAACTATCTTTAAAATGTTTATCGACTACACAAACCCGTTCGGAACCATCACATGTATCACGTCATGCTCCGGGCAGGCCAGTTGGCGTTTTTGGGGTTTTGTCTCTGTGAAAACAATTGTACATAATTAGTACTACCTCACAATAGTTTAAGAGCACAAAAACTTGATCTGCTTCGGATCATCCTCTCCAGCAAACCATACTGCAAATTAGCGCTTCTTTGAAGTATTTAGCACCAAAGTATAAACAAATGTGCAGAAGAGTGATATATTATCGAACATAAAGTATTCATTTATTAATTGTAGCCGCGGAATAACAAGATTTTTATACGGAACTAAGCCTGAACCAAATGCCTGGCCCGGAGCATGACGTCCTTTATCAACCAAGACTCGACCGCATCAATACAAACCCACAGCGTAAAGTATACACGTAAAAATATCACTTAAAAGGAAATACTTCTTCTGTGTATAATCCGTTGTTCCCCGAAAAACGGCAGAATCAAGGGAAATCGTTAAAAATTATTGCATTACGATCTATTATTAATATAAATACGACATAATAAGTAAATGGATCCTTTAGGTGACATTGCTTCTTCACAATCTTAACCCTACACAGGGTAATGACATTTAATATTGCCCATGTTCTAACACTGCGTAAGCGAAACTACGATATTCACTTAATCATGTGAATTGGCAAACCTTGGATTAGATTATATTCCAGATTGCTACTACATTATACAATTATCTTGATCAAAAGCCACACAGCCATTCACAAATATTTCGAAAAGAGTAACTACTGAGTGTCTTGCTCGACTGTTCTCAGTAGAAAACTACAGTCCGAACCAGTGGTAGCTTTTTGACATTCAAGTGTTATAAACAATAGATTTTCATTGTCTGGATACTTGGCGGTCAATTAAATGTACCAATAACTTACGCTGTGTTAGAACAATCAATTATATAATAAATACTGAATATAAACTACAATTATGTCCTCCTAACACGGTAAGATTATTTTAAGTTTATACCAAGCGAATGACTGACGCTCATATGTAAAGAAAAACACTAGATAAACAGTTACATTCAATGTCAATAAGGCTTCTACTTATGTTTTAAGGCTTCTCTTTATACCTATATATTTCAAAACCACTTACGTGTCCTTGCGTATATAATTAAATAATTCACAACCAAATATAATTTCGGTCTTTAATCTCATCTAAAAGAATTAATTTAAAACATTAAAATTGGTAACAATAGTTAAATTTAAAAGTGAATAAATTGTACAATTTAAGAGAAGCATACTTTATGTACATATTCTTAATCAGATCATTATACAATTGACCTTTATAACACATTATATGCCTTATATACCTTACGGTACTCTAAGAAATCCAATATATAAAATAATCTACTATATCACTGCATAAAAATATTAATCTCTATGAATGATGCTTAATATTTATGAGTATAACACACTGCGCAAGAAAAATGCACATCAATTATAACTATGATCACACATTACGCAGTATTTATGTTATTCTGTTCATTATCAGCCCATAACGACTTGCTGCAGAGCACAGGCCTTCTCATTAAGCATACATGTTATAATTTGTATTGCACCAAATAAATATTTTTCTTTCATTCATAGCTATGGAGCGTGTACTTATTCACCGGTTATTCACGGTGATCGTTCATAGCATGTTAATATACAACCGAATGGAAGACCGGTATTTTGTATATACCGATTTTTAGTTATACTTTAGACCAACAATAAAATTGATGCACAACCACAAAGAATCGTCAACCAAAAATGGTCGAGCCACTCAACATACGCATAGATATTGCAATATTTAGATCGTATATTATTCATTTGAATTTTGACTTAAACGCGTCATAATAGTAGTCAAAAGCACGAGCACACTACTATGTCATTATGACATGAAGCGAACGACGTGATAATGAATGAAAATTCTGCCCAAGTGACGTGATGGGCAGACTTTCTGCGGTCACTTCTTGAGTGAGATTGTGCATATAGTTACTTTCTTGTTTATCTTGTCTAAGTTATACTCAGATTAATCAAAGATGGCGGTTAAATATTGAGTATAGTTAATAATGTATGTAATTAATATATACCAGACTACACTATGCCAATAAATATTGATATACATATTCAAAAGGGAATCGACTATTCTGTACCTTAACAATAAACTATTTTAAAAATAAACGATATTTTAAAATTCGAATTTATCTGATCAAATTGACGCAAAAGAGAGCTAACGCACATTTACATAATCGTCGCGGGTTACAATAACTGTAAAATAATATTCTTGATATTATGCATAAAACTTGACAATGTTTAACAGTGTATTTCTTATTTGAGTTGCGAGTTGCATATAAAGTTTTTGTTGTTTCACTTCATAGATCAATCAATCGCTTGGTATACATGGGAGATGGACTTTTGACTTCTCATATATATCTTAATTACGCCCTACCTTGGTGTTATAGCGTACATTCCACACAAATACAACCCATGTGTCACTGTTATCACTCATTATCAATAAGGCCACATTAACTCAATCTGAACCGAGTTAAAATCACAATACCAGGGCCCCGATTCTGCTATTTTCAATTGAATCGTTATTGTGTCTCGATAGTAATTTTATAATTGGTTGTACGATTAGACAATGTAGTATTTTATATGATTCCTATTTTAAATCATTAAGGGAGCGTTCAAGTATTACGTAATTTTTGAGGATTACCCTTTAGTGATTTGTGGATTAAGAGAACCCTCCCTCCATGTAATATACAGCAACGTTTTTGAACAAAACTATAGGCCGCATACAATACAATCCTCCCAGGATTGCCTGAAAAAATACACTAGGGTCGATGTAGAAGTCACTAATTATCTACTTCATTATTGCTAGTCTTTCCCCCCCTAAATTGCGTTACGTAACACTTCAACTCCCTAACATTAAAGTTGTACCCAAATACAACATTTACAGTTGTAAAGTGTCGTAAACTCAACTAAATCTATTGAATCGGGGTCCAGCTGTAACGGTAATCTGTTTACCTTACGGGAAGACAGTTCCAAAATCAGTTCCAGGCGTACGGCGGGTACACTGCGGGTCTCAAATTAGACGGCAAAGGCCCACCTCTCCATTGAGTGCACGCAGCACAATTCATATAGTAAAATTGCAAGTCCGGTCGGCAATCGATGTTGAGTGGTCTGAGTATTGGGAGTCTGGGTAGGTTGAGGGGCTGGGGTGTTCCGGGATTGGGTAGGTTAAGGGGCTGGGGTGTTCTAGGATTGGGTAGGTTAAGGGGCTGGAAGGATCCAGGATTGGGTAGGTTGAACGGCTGGGGTGTTCCAGGATTGGGTAGATTGAGAGGCTCGAGGGTTCCAGGAGTGAGTAGGTTAAGGGGCTGGAGAATTCCAGGATTGGGTAGGTTAAGGGGCTGAAGGGATCCAGGATTGGGTAGGTTGAAGGGCTGGAGGGATCCAGGATTGGGTAGGTTGAACGGCTGGACGGTTCCAGGATGGGGTTGGCAGTGAATAGATAAGGCCGGCGGTGGGGTAGGCCGCCGCACCGTCTCGGCAGGTCATTCTAACAGGCTGCCAGGCCAGGGGGCGATTCCCTATGGGGGCGAAGCGGCCACCATCACCTCCTCGAACGCCTGCTCGAGACAGTGCTTCAGTTCCGCATACGACACCACCAGCACGCTTTGCTCGTCGCGTGACATCAACTCCACCTGGAAACACCCCCCATATATAACGCATTATCAGCTCATTATTGTTTTGTGTCGGTGGCTCAATGGTGTGGACTGTCGCCCTACTACCGAGAGGGCTGAGGTTCAAATCCCACCACGTACCAATGTGTTTTCGAATTTTCGAAAAATATATGTACGTTATCCGACGCTCTTACGGTGAAGGAAAACATCGTGAGGAAACCTGCGCACGCCTGCGAAGAAATTCAAAGGTTGTACGTGAAGTCGTCCAACCCGCACGGGGCCCGCGTGGACGACTAAGGCCTAATCACCCTACACGTGTAGGCTCATGCTTCTCGGTGGGGACGTTCAATGAGCTGTTGATGATTATTTCAACTATTTAACATTTTTTATCCCTTTTGCAAACACTTTTTACACAATACAAACACACACTACCTACTCACCACATGAAGACAGAGTTTACTCTGATTGCCAAATATTGTTGTACAAAATTAGATCTCTATAATAGTTTGGGCCTGGTGTTCTGTTTTACAGGCCCTCAGCCTAGTTCAGACACCAGACTTCTACAATCAAACTGTATTCTTCAGAGTATGTACCTTTTCGTTTGGCGTTTTGTTTGTAAGAATGTGGAGTGAATAAAGACTTTCATTATTTATTTATTATGGAACGAACCATTTGGTGTAAGTGGTTAAGTTTCTCTTTCACCAATGGACCCGGGTTCGATTGCCCGTGCATTACGAAAATTTTCAAACTGAGTTGAGCTGTTGATGACAGCAGATCGCCTATGGTTTCAAATCTGTAGAGGAAAATGGGCGAATAGGTGATTGATTGTTGGCGATTTTCAGGGTTGTCTGGACGCACAGGGTATACACTGCTTATTTGCATGGAGTGCACGCCACTGAATACAAAATGTGGGTAAGGTCTAAACAATCTACAGAGCGTGTACGTACCTTGGCGCCAGTGCCGCCGTCCAGTTGGTTGAGGCAGTGCGCCAGGTGGGCCTGGTCTATCCAGGGCCTACCGTCCGGGCCCACGGAGTGGAACAGATAGTCGCGGAACAACTTCAACATGTATCGATCGCCGGTCTCCGACCAGGACGCGTCGCAGTTCAACCTAATGGGGCAAAAATCGGTTCGTTAACGACGAAGCAATGAGCTCGTAGTGAACCCAATGAAAGAAGGATATGATTTTTAAGTCGGAAAAGAAAAACATCTTTTTATTTGTTAAAATGAAATAATATTGATCCATTTGAAAGCCATATATGAGTAAATATACGTCGAAGATACCCGCAAACAAACATAAAAAAAAGCATATATACGGTTGAATTGAGTAACCTCATTTTTTGAAGCCGGTCAAAGACATAATAACAGTTGACTAATACAGAAAGAGTTCCTGGAGGGAAATAAATCATCATTGACCCATTTGATGAAATAGTCGACTGTTATACCAAGGGTTCCGGGTTCAATCCCTATGCAGTATATCATGAATTTATAAGATTTATGTGCATGACATGTCAATTTGTATTTTGGGTGTTTCTTTATATGTTTGTATTTGCTGATACTAGATGACGTTGTGTGAATGCCAGTATATATTCATTAAATATTTTTTTTTGTTATATTATATGGCGTCTTTCCTTTTATAATATTACACAGGAAGAGGTTTAACCCGTATTACAGAAGATAGTTTCCACTCTGCACAATAGGCATGATGACTGGGTCCTGAAATCGTAAGAACTATTTCATATTATTACAAATCTGGGTAAAATATAATGATGTGCTTACTCTCAGCTCGAAAACTCATGTTTTATGAATTTTATTAGTCTTTAAAGTCAGATGGGCAAGTCCATTTTTAAAGTAAGTACATTAATTGTCAAAAATTTGATAACACATACAATTTAAAGCAACTTTTGCTATGAAACCGTTTTAGTAAACGCAACATTTAATATAGTTGTAGTACAAAATTCACAAACTATGCGTACTAATTACTGATGCGTGACGTCATAACTAGGTAGCCATTTGTATGAAGCGTTTTTGGGAAAGTCCATTTATGTGTTTTTAGAATTGGAAAATCTCTGTGAGTTTTAATGTTAACGGAGTAATTTTTTTACCAATGTTTCTATTATTATGCGGTCCATCAATATAATAACAGAAAAAAAAATTGTCATCATCCCTATTCTATGTCTCTTCTTCTTCTCTTTAACCTATCGCAGTTAAAGTCTATGTGTTTATGTGCAACTTTGTGTTTGTGTGCAAGTTATGTTTGTGTGCATGTTTATTTTTGTGTCAAGTTTCTGTGCGTGTGCTTTATTGGGTTACAATGACATCAATATGCAAGAGTATCATCCACTCACTCGGGCCTCTCGTTCACGACGCCCAGCTTGATCAGTATACGCAGCAGCCGGCCGTTGTCTATCTCATGCGCGAGTTGTTCCTCGAACGCGTCCGCCCGACGCTCCAACGCCTCAACCTGGTCACCATACAATATAAATAAATAATAAATATCTACTGACATTCACACAGCGCCATCTAGCCCCAAGTTAAGCGTTAAGCCTATATTATGGGTACTAAACAACGGATATACATTTTTTTTTGTAAATACATACATATTATACATAGAAAACACCCAGACCATTACAAACAGACGTGTTCATGCACACAAATGTTTGTACTGCCCGGGGATCGAACCCGGAACCCTTGGTGCTACGGCCGACCTCTCAACCGCAACACCAAATAGGTCGTCAAATACAATATATCTCTTTGTTTTATTAACTACGAATAGACCAACATTTATTTAGAACAGTCTTTCCCAAAGTGGGCGATAACGCCCCCTTGTGGGCGCTGCAGGTCTCAAGGGGGGCGGTACGAGACCCAGAAAGAAAATGATTGATTTAATAAAATTCAATTTGAAGTTACAGTGGTTTTTAAATAGGTGAAAAAATAGGGGCGCTAAAAAAATATTTATTCTCAAAGTGGGCAGTAGACAAAATAAGTTTGGGAACCACTGATTTAGACAACAAGAGGCTGCATCATCTGATTGTCTGGAAAGAAAGACGATCCGTGGTTCGGAGGGCACGCAAAGCCGTTTCCTGGCTACAATCTAAGGATGGTAGTGGTGGGTTACGGGCCAAACTTCCCATAGCCATGCTGTGTAGAAAGTACTGTCCATGCAGTGAAACGTTATAGGCAGTAAATGATGAGAGAAAGCTACACTCTGCATCGTCCGTCGCGTATATCAAAGGGAGGGTTCGGATGTTTTTTTTCAGACTCATTTCTGATGCCATGTTTCACCATGTACATAGAGGCAGAATTCGATTTAACCCATACCACCTTGATGAATGGAAGACCTCTACGTACTAACGTCAAAAGCTTTTACCGCGCACGAAAAAGGCTCTTAGTAAGGCACGTTGTTATTAGAGAGATGATGATCCCAGCTTTTAACCTTAAGATTAACAATCCGCATTGGGCCTGCGCGGTGTGTTACGGCCCAAAGTCAAATATCTCATATACTGTGTCGAAAGGCTATCCCTGCAGTGGGAGGTTATAGGCCGATGATGATAAACAATCGATTGACAACTCTTCATTTATCATTAAGTTAGTGCAGAACATGGCCTCCCCCGATAACTGCCATTTCTTTGAGTGGTATCAGACTGTTACCCACCAGACTAGTTAAGTCTGTACAACCATTTATTTTCTTTTTGACCGCTCACGCCTATGAATAACTGTCTTTTTATTTGACATAAATGTTCTACAGTAATAGCGTTCTTTATCGACGCGTAATGCCCACTTAGTGAAGTACCCTATGCACAATAATGAGACACATACTGTCAAAAACAGTCTTCAAAAAGATTATTTCTAAATATTGTTTATTGTTTTTTCGACAGCTGCATTCGATTGTAAATATACACGCATTAGTTGAATTTAATTTTTAAACGTACACGTAATAACAAACGCTTACATAGAGTTATGCACAATTACACTTGTAAAATCACATGCATAACCACGTATGTATATTAATAATGAAGTAGTCATTTGGGAACAATTATACAGATAAAATTATTAATATAATTTATTACAATTATATCAATTAAAATACATCGATGGGTCAAATCGATTCAAAGTGGTACTGTAATGAAATCGATATGTATTTAAAATCAAATAAGTAAAGAACAAAGGCGTCATTTTTTTATGAAACATAACAAACCGTCAAAAATAAACTAAATGGTTGGACAGAGTATAAGTATATATTACAGGGTTGGGCTGATTCCCGTGTCTTGTTCAGCAGGATGCACCACGAAAATGTGAAGTTAGCTTGGTGTCAGAAAAGTCGATAAGGACTTCCAATAACAAGAGGCATTAATTGTGCTTTTCACGTTTTACCTGGAAATGCTAAAATTTGAGGTTATAAAATAGCATTGATGCGTCAATATTAAAAAAAGAAAATGTTCATTTCTGATGACATAAACTGTAACTGTTATGATAATAACTGTAAACACAGTACGGTAAGATTATACTTTTCGATTATGACTATATCATATTGATACATCAATATTGAAACAAAACGCAAATTTATATTTGAGACGTTAATTTTAGTAAGTATAGCATAAACAAACTTTCAATTAAGGCTATGAAAATTTAAACTTAAAATAATATAATTATTTTAACATAGGTAATTGTGGTATATTAAAATATACGATGAGAGGCATCCTTAATTAAAAATGTAAGAATATTAACGCAAACGAATACGTTTAACTTAATCCTTCAACTGGTAAGTATTTCAATAATTGTTTGATTTTAGTCTCTATGTACATGAAAAACAAGTATCAAAACACACACAACAATCACCAGTCAAAGCATTAATGTGCACAGAAAAAATATTTTAAAATGAAAGAACTCACATCGTTGCTACGAGTCCAGTCTTGGAACTGTCACTGTTGGAGATTTCTTCGTGGGTCATGTGCCAAAACAAAAAGAAGACGATTGATTGTGAAACCAAAAATAATAGTTGTAGTTCTGTGCACGAACAAACCTGTGTGTAAAAGCGTGCCCCAATCATTGGCATGAGATCGATGACGGAGCGGCGGGAGGGGGGCGCCGACGACAGCAAATAACTGCGGACGGTCACACGTGGTTAATTATTATGGGGGGTGTTGGCTCACGTGCAAGTCACACCAGCTGTCGTTAATCTCGAATCCCTCAGAGGGCACGCTAAACCGTTAACACCGGTTTTCAAGAGATGGGATTTTTTCTGTCAACCAACCAATGATTCCTATCATGATATACGACACTATTTTTTTACTACTGCACAAAAAATAGGGTGCTCAGTCACTGATTACTGATCATATTTGTGTAGTAAAACATAACAATTGTCTTATTACCAATATTAACCATTAAGTAATAATTAGTTCTCACGCCAAACAGCAAATAAGAAACGCGCGCCGCTAAATAATAATGCAGAGTTGACTTTCGTAACATCATCAGCTCAGTAAACGTCCCCACCGAGTGGCCCACCCGTATAGGGTGATTAGGTCTTAGTCGTCCACGCGGGCCCAGTGCGGATTGGACGATTTCAGGCTTGCAGGCTTTCGTAACGGTCGCTTATAATTTCATTGATAAATCCCGGGAAGCTCGCGTCGGAGCTCAATTTTAATTCAATGGAGTGAGTGAAGAAGGAACGCGGGCGGGAGCGCATTCGTAGATACATTTTGGAATGGGTTTGAAAATAACGTACATAAATTGAGTGGCTTTTCATTTCGGAATGACTTATCGCTGTTGGGCACAGGTGGCCTTCATCGGGGAGTTGGCGAGCGCAAATGGGACTGAGCCAAAGAAAATATGCAACGAGCCAGAGGGTGTCCCAGAGTGGGACGCGAACCTCAGCTTAGGGCATCGGAGAGGGGGCTAGGTAACCTAGTTTATGTTTGGAGAAAAGCGACCGGGTACGTAGATAATTGAGAGGCAATTTGGGATAACAACAACCCAAATAACTTTAAACTTTTTGAATATTATAAAATTTTGACTTATAAATGATCAGTAATCAATACTGAACTTCCATATTTTATTGTGGAGTAGTTAAAAAGTATTGCTGTATGTAGTAAAACTGTCGCAATGGTCCATCTGATGATCAGATGGGTGATCATAAATAATTATATGGAGTCTCAACATGCTTCGGTAGGCACGCCAATCCGTCAATACCTTCTGCTATCAAAAGATGGCAATCGTCAAACCAATCCTCACCATTCTGCGTGGTGACTTACGTCCCAAACTTCCCACTTTGACGTGGGAGGCCTGTCCAGTGGGTGTTATATGCTAATGATGATGATTAAAAGATCCCTCCTTATCAATTTACCTAAACCTGTGAAACGATAGGGCAACTGGTACTGAACATTTCCCCTCTGCTTTGTTAACCCGTTGACCGCCAGAAACAATGGAAAATCTATTATTTGTGACGCTTTAACGCGTCTCTGGACTAATGGTTAAAGGGTGGCAACGCACTTCTTGCTCGTGGAGATGTTGTATCTTTAGGTGAACCTTCGGGATTGTTTGCGTACCTATTAAAAAATGTGTCTCTCCAATAAGACAGCAACTAACCTTTGATTGCCAGGATTCTAGACAAAATGGGAAATCTATTGTTTGTGACGCTTGAAGGCGTCTCTGGCGGTCGAAGGGTTAACATCCCAACCATCGCATTGCACTTGGGCGGTCTGAACAGACCGCTTATTCTACGAATCCAATCGTATGTACACAAGAACGACAGTTTGCGTTTCAATGTATTATGAGATTTAATTAAATTTCATTAGCGTATTCATACTGGAGATATCCAGTCCAGTTGACAGAAAATACTGTTGGCATAAATGAATTATTCCCCTACGGCGATCAAAATAAATACCTTAGTTATGACTGAGAGCCATCTACTCTAGGTGGTAGACTCGATACTGAGTCGTCTAGGTAGGTACCACCGCAGTGCCAGATATCGTCCCGTGAAATAAGAGTGCTATGCACTTTTGTGTTTTGGGATGAGTTTTCTCGGATGTCGGGTGCAGTGCGGCATTGACGGAGAATAATAACTGTCTATCAGTTGCTGGTCTCAACTAATGCCGCTTTATCATGGTTAGGCGTATCACTTACCATCGGGTGAGCGTCAAGACCGTCCAATACACTTACAACATAAAAAATAATCTTGCCCGGTGAAGCTGTGAAGGTAGGTTTGACAGCCGTCCGGATAAAGACAAAGGCTTTTTTATTGACTGTCCGGACATATTTTACGTTACCCGACGACATGTTGAGCTTTTGAGAGACTTTTTCTATATTACCTTAATGCAGGGTGTTCGGCCTTTTTACTACTACATAGAAAACAGAATTCCGAACCAGTGGTAGTTTCATTTAACAATCATGAGAGTTCTATAAGGACATAAATTAACGACCCATTTGGTGTAATGGTTGAGACGTCGGCTACAACACCAAAGGTTCCGGGTCCGACCCCGGGCAGTGCAATCATTTGTGTGCATGTACAGACCTGGATGGTATTTATTTTTGTATTTACAAAAATAAATTTAATCAGTTGTTTAGTACCCGCAATATAAGCTTCACGCTTAACTTGGGGCTAGATTAGATATTGATATATTATAAATTGAATAAGGACTTTGAATGAATAAATTGACTTAATTTTGATTGATTTTGGGTTTGAAGATAGGTTTGATTGTTAACCCGGCCATTGCGTATGTCCACTTAAGAACCCTGGCAACCCTATTTGAAGGCTATCTGCGGCCTATCGCGAAAAGTCCTACCGAAAAACCTCTTGGTATTACAACATTAATATGTAGAAAGGTACTTACAGCAGCACATTCTTGAGATCGGCAGAGTAGGACCTCGACACCAGCTCCATGGAAGCGGGCAGATTGTCGCAGTGCACCGAGCGACATGCGAGCGACAGCGCCAGACGGCCTAGCGCACTCAGATCCTCTTGTTGGGCCTGCGACAATACATCATTATATAATAATAAATAAAGCTCACGCCTTGGGAGACGGGTAGGCAGAGATGACGGAACGTCACTTTGCGCGGTCCTGACATACTTCCCTGGCTTCATTCACATCCATCAATCTTTTCATACAAGCTCTTTTATTCCTTTTTACTTCGGACCCCAGCCTTGTTAAGGACTTGAACAATTTGGTCAAGGTAAGTCTTCATTATAAAATATCAGTGTAAAGTTACTAATAATACCAAAAATGCGTGACAAATTGTGCCTATAGCACACAAAATGTATTTGATATTATATCGTACAATATAATTAATTTTGAAAAAAAATAAGAAATAATGTATCAATCATATGTTATCAAATTTTGCAAACAGTATTATTTTAAGAAAATACTTATGCATAAAGCCCTTAGGTTCATTTTTATTTTTGTTTATGGGCCCATTACTACGTTCGCGTATTTATAAATAAATAAATATCCACAGACATTCACAAAGCACCATCTAGCCCCAAACTAAGCATAAGCCTGTGATATGGAAACTAAACAACGGATAAGCATACTTATATATTTTTTTTTGTAAAAACCTACATTTCATACATAGGAAACACCCAGACCAATACAAACAGACATGAACACAAATGTTTCTACTGCCCGGGAATCGCACCCGGAACCCTTGGTGTGATAGCCGACGTCTCAGCCATTACACCAAATGGGTGACGACTCAAAGAGGATATTTAAAACTTTACAATATTACACTATCAAGATAAAAAGGTAATCCGAACCTGGGCAACATCAGCTCCATTGGGGTGGAGCAAGTCAGCAATGCCGCACCACGCGATCCTCACACGGCACCCGTTCATCACCACTTTGGTCGGGTCCAATGTCCTGGAAGAAACCATCACATAAACTTTATACAAGTAATTCAGGAGGCTAGTAGGCAGATTCAGTTGGGCTGGGCGGCATTCGGAAAGTTACGTCATGTCCTAACGTCAACGATTCCGCAATGCTTAAAGACAAAAGTCTTTGAGCAATGCGTCCTACCCATGTTAACCTACGCAGCTGAGACATGGATACTGACTGCGGGATTCGTTCACAAGTTCAAAGTCACTCAACGCGCAATGGAGCGAGCTATGCTCGGGGTCTCTCTCAGGGATAAGATCAGAAATGATTTGATCCGTAAGAGAGCTAAAGTTACCGACATAGCCCGCCGGATCAGCAAGTTGAAGTGGCAGTGGGCTGGTCACGTATGTCGCAGAAACGATGGCTGTTGGAGCAGACGAGTTCCTGGAGACTGCATCTTAGCAAAGCGTAGCGTTGGACGCCCGGATCGACGGACCGACTTGCGAAAGCTTGCTGGTGGAGGCTAGATAAGGAAAGCGGAGGACCGGGATATCTGGCGCAAAATGGGAGAGACCTATGTCCAGCAGTGGACTGCGATAGGTTGAAGAGAGGTGTATACCTGCAAGCGAGTCCCGCAGCGTGTACAGCCCGTAAGCCTGCCGTCAGCTGCACCAGCAGACTCCAAAGCACCGCCTCCGGTAGCAAAGCGCCACAAGCGACGGCTCGCAGCATCGCGTTCTTCTGCAAAACCACACCAAACCTCGTCAAAATAGTTGACAGATTGGCATTAGTTTGAATACAAATAAATGAAAACAAAAAATGTAAATAAATAAATATAAATGTGAATATTTAATTTTACACAGTGTTGTCAAAACAGTGAGATATACTCATTGGATAGATAACCTGTTAACGTGAACTTCTGCAAGATTTATGGAACAATAATCAAAATGTAACTTTTGTTTAAGTTTTGAATAAAATAATTTAAAAAAAATAAATAATAAATATATAAATATCCACTGACATTCACACAGCGCCATCTAGCCCCAAGTTAAGCATGAAGCCTGTTTTATGGGTACTAAACCACTTTTTTTTTGTAAATACATATTATACATAGAGAACACCCAGACCATTACAAACAGACATGTTCATGCACACAAATGTTTGTACTGCCCGGGGATTGACCCTTGGTCTTGGAGTTGACCACTCAACCGCAACACCGTCAAATATTATAATATAATTTTAAAAACTATTTAACCACAATAATAATTATAAACGTTTATTGCAGACAACTCATTACACCATATGGGTTAGTACAGTGACTTAAGTTTCACGAGTATTTTTCGTAATGACTTTTCACGGAAGATCTGCAGACGGCCTTTACAGCTTCACCAGCATCGCCTAATGCTGTGAGCCCAAACTATTTACCTGGTGCGTGTAAGGCCTCGGCGCGTCCGGGTCGTTGGAGAACGGGTCGTGGAAGGACGGCCCGTTGGACTCGGTGGCGTTGCCCTGGGGCCGCGTCGCCAGGTACTTGTCCATCATGGTGCCGCACGCCGCGTGGTAATCGTACACCAACACCAGAGCTGGTGGTGGAAACATCCTTGTCAACATCTCAAAGAAAAGATATTAGAGAACACAAATAAAGAATGTAGAAAAAAAAACACCATTTTGTGATGGCAGTTGTTAACTTTGCCGGTCCGCAGTGAAATCACGTGGTGGATTACCACCCAAATGCGACGAATGAAAAATGTAACATTATACAAAAAAAAACTAACTAGGTGCACAATCTCACTTAAAAAGTGTCCGCGGCAAAAGTCGTCTATCGTATCATTTGGGCAGCATTTTCATTCATAATCACGTCGCTCGCTAAATGCCATAGTGACATGGTAGTATGCTCGTGCTTTTGATTTTTTTAATGTCGCGTTAAGGTCAACATTTTAATGTATAATTTTATGTCATAAATATGACAATAAGTCAACACATCTGTCAAGGGCTCGGACATTTTTTGGTTGATATTTCTTCCTGATTGTGCAGTTAGTTTATCTAAGCATTATTTCGAAAATTGCTTGCTCCTATTTAAACGAATTGCATCCTACATTGCAAAACACCGTCAAGTAACATTTTCCTACACCTAAAGTTGGAAACAGTATCCAAACTTAATATTAGGAATTTCAACACTGAACCACAATTGAGTAGTTTGCAAATTTACCTCTGCTTCGGAAACTTGGAAAACCGAGAAGTGCTAACAAGAAACTATCCGCGCTTTTAACTATAAACTCGATCGAACATAATGAAACCAGCTGGCGTATTTGCATTCAGCACTTCACTGAAAATCTACTCTCCGTTCAGTGAGCTTCATATAATTACACGACACTCCAGTTGTGTCCAATTAGTTTGTCCAATTTATTAGTGCAATCTATTTGTATTAAATTAACACGATGTTTTTCACTTTGCGAGGACTTTTCGCTGTAGGATGGACTTCAGCTTCACCAGACAAGAAAACACAATAGCATCACCATCAGATCTTCATTATGACGTCACCACCGAGGAGCACGAGCCTACCCTTACAGGGATACAGGACTTTGTCATCCACATGGGCCCAGTGCGGATTGCGACGACATCACGAAGTACCTTTTTATTTCGTCGTAGGTATGCGCAGGCTTTCCTTCACCGTAAGAACGTCGGATAATACGTATATATAATTTAGAAGATTTGCAAAGACATTGGCACGTGCCGGAATTTGAACCTGCGCCCTCCTGATCGGAAGGCAACAGTCAACACCAATAAGTTACCAACGCTCTCACAACCGGACAAGTAAAATACCAAATAGTAACTTTATTATACTTAACAGATAACACACATTATCATGATCTTATGTCGTCACACTGCCATTCCGCACAGCTTAACTATGGGATAGATAGGATTTGCAAAAAAAGCTTATTTATAGTGTGAATTGCTAAAAGTTATGTTAGAGTCAGTTTTGGGAGCTTATACCGTCATTTACAAAAAGCGTAATAAAAAAATAATGCACACTTTCAAATTTTTATTAAACCGAACAAACAGTTTCGAATTCACCTTTTAAAAAGTGGCAACAAACCTATTATACAATCAGCGAGCAGTTACATTGAAAATGTATTCTCAATTCCAATAATAGCGGATATTACAATTCATAAATTCAATTTCCCAACGGTTCCTTTGAGATTTGAATGTCAAATATGTTATTGACGTGGATATGAATGCAGTGGAGTTCACGACCCTGGTCCTTGCTCCGAGATCGTCAGGATTCAGCGGGAACGCGTCACAGTGCATCGAAAAGGGTATTCAAATTCAATGTGTCCGTCATTGTTCAGTGGCGTGCACAGAGATTATGAGTAGGGTATGCAAAGTGAGTGACACTTATCGCAAAAACATAATACGTAAGTGTAATGTAATATGTAAGTTTTTACTTACACCGACGACTTAACGTGCCCTAAGTAGCACGGAACAAACAAGCAAGGATGTCTTCATCATCACTATATAGTATAAAACAAAGTCGCTTTTCTGTCCCTATGTCCCTATATATATGCGGTTAATTTTTTTAAACTACGCAACGGATTTGGATGCGGTTTAGATGGAGTGATTCAAGAGGAAGGTTCTACAAAAAATAATAACAAAATTTCAAAGCAATAATTCTTATCCAATTCAATACCTTAAATTGTTGGTTTAATATAGATCAATATGGCCCTTTACAGCATATAATTTAAATTAATATTTCCGCAAATATTGCAGATTTAAAAATTGCGGTACGTAGCGTTTGCGGCGGTACCGGCCGACCGGGCAGATGGAAGCGTGCCTATTACGAATATCACCATTGCACCCGTGCGAAGCATGGGCGGGTCGCTAGTTACAGAATATAATATTCACTGCTCAACGAATCCGATCGTTCGATCCTTAGCAGATGACATCTGCTTCACATCACCTTAACCAGTAGACAAGGGTATATATTTTTCTTATGACTGCACGGGACGGTCAATTTGCTCACCTGGCGGTAAGTGATACCATGATAGACGCAGTGTTGAAGGAAATAAATAATAGTAGAGAGTCATTATTTCCCATCAACACTGCCCTGCGCCCGTCACCCAATACGACTGATTTTAGGATATCCGTAACTTGACTAGCTACAGTGCTCTGATCCCGAGACGCTGCTATTTTACGACATCTGGTACTGCAGTGTGCCTATCTAGACGACTCAGTGCCAAATCTACAGGAATATAGTCCAGGCGGTGAGTCGCGAGGTAGCTGATCGGCATGGTGAGCGGAACCGCGCTTTCCAGCGGGGTCAGATCCTTTTTCATCTCCACGTTCTCGTCCCTAACAGTTGACATCTACTACCTGCCACCCAGGGGCGTGCATCACATATATGTAAATAAGCAATGCATAACCTGTGCGTCCAGTCAACCCGGAAAATCGCTAACAAATTAAGTATTCCCATTTTCATTCGCCTATTTTCCTCTACAGACTTGAAACCATAAGCGATCTGCTATCAATAGTATTAAATTGGCCAAAACATGTAGTGATTTTTTGAGCGTCGGTGGCTTAATGGTGTGGACTGTCGCTCTCCTACCTAGAATTTTCGAAATATATATGTACGT